>JAUTBS010121463.1:0-12606 GCA_032361285.1 Aequorea victoria | reverse complement strand
TAACCTTGTGGTTGCAGATTTTAGGTCTTCGGGATAGACTGGGTTCCACTAGTGCCGAGGAAAGAAGACTTTTTGTGTAATACTTCTAGGTAGAACTGTAATGAGTAGACAGTATTCAGTTTATCTTTTGACATTGGTTAGGATTGTGTATCCCTTAGTTAGTTTACTTTCTGTATGTAAGACTTTTGAGATGGAGTATCCCTTCATGATTATTATGTTAATGCTTTTGAGCTATGGATGTTGATGCTTATTTTGGGGCAATGCGAAGTGCATCCCTACAATTTTGATATCGTTTATGCATAGGTTGGTTTAGGTGAGCCGTACCACCCCTCTCACGTGGGATTACTTACCTATATGGGAGAGGATGTTACAATTTTGGTATCAGAGCTTAAGGTGATAGATTCTAAATACTATGTTGAGTTGGCACTATGTGGACATAGGTTGTGGGTAGTAGGACTTAAGGGTATCGTACCATTGTCTTCGGACATCTGTGTGACTAACTTTGAAGTCTAATTGAAAACGCATTCTGCAGGTGCTGGTTCCTATTGGAAGTCATGATGAGATATCAAATTTGGGGAAAAATTATCCTATGAGTCGTAAGTGGGTAGTTAAGTTTAAGTTATGTGTGTTTAGATCTTAAGGATTATGTTGTGAAAGTTTCCTTAATCTTCTATTATTGTATAGGTACATGATTTAATTTTGATCCTTAGCTGATTCTAAACTATATCTTCTCTTGCGTGGTTATGTACAGGATGGTGAGTTCTGATGAAAAGTCAGTTGACCGTGGGCAGCATACTGGGGATGAGCAAGGTATACCCCCACAGAAAGAGGGACGTGGTGATCAGGCGCAGCGGACGCTTCAAATCCTACAGGCTATTGCTCGTCTGACTGAGACGAACACCCATTTGCTGGGTATGCAGATTGGAAGAGGTGACAAGTCTCGAGCTAAGCAGTTTAGGGATCTAGGAGCGAAGGAGTTCAATGGGACTGCTGACCCAGTTGAAGCTGAAGGGTGGTTGAAGGATGTGATCCAAATTCTAGATCGGATGGAGGTAACGGAGGATGAGCGAATTAATCTCATTACCTTTATGTTCAGAGGAGAGGCAAAGAATTGGTGGGAGGCCACTGAGAGGTTACTGAAGCTGTCCAGTCCAGGTGTGGAGCCTCCTACGCCTCTGGTGATCTCTTGGGCTCGTTTCTCTAGAGCCTTTGAGGAGCGCTACAAGCCTGCCTTCTACAAGTATGAAAAGGAGCAAAAGCTCATTGAGCTGACCTAGAAGAGCTTGAGTGTGTTAGAGTATGAGATGAAGTTCACCAAGTTGTCCCGGTATGCACCTCTCCTTATACAGGACAAGGAGACTCAATGCAGGAGATTCCAGAGGGAGAACTACAAGAAAATAAAGTTTGGATGTGTATCATCAGGGAAGGCATAAAAGGATAACCCTAGCGATCTGAGTAATTTGAGGAGAATGGTGTATGGAAAGATAAACCTTGTAATCATGAGTTGAGAAAAGAGGTTCTACATATACAGGCGAACCGTGGATGATAGGGTTAGAAAGATGAATCCGAAATGGTGGTCAAGTTGAGAAGAAGGTTCCATGGAAATATGGATCTTAGTTGTTGTAATTAGGAGATAACCCTAATGTCATAGATAGGTTTGAGAACTCATGATGAGAGTTGTAAGTGAGTGGGTCTTTGTACCAAATGTGTTGTTAAGATTGAAATGATACTCCTAGTGGATGGCATGAGCTTGAGAGCTCAAGGAGGGAGACATCTTGAATGGACCTTCCGTATAAGAATATGGCTTAGTGGTGAAAGGATGACCCTGGTGAGATAGTCGAATCTTCGTTGTATAGAAGGTGTCGATGAATATCATTATCGTTTTGGAGGTCGCACAAGTTGCAACCTTGGGAAATGTTGTCTCCACTGAGTCAAGTGATTTGATATAATTAAGAGGTTCGGTTCAGCGTTTGGATTTGAGCTAAGATGCACGTGTTGGTGCACGTCTTGTGTTTTTGTCATGGTTGTGTTGAATACTAGTTGGTGTACGGACCTGGTAGGGTCGAGTTGGATGAGGAGGTGTACCCTCATTGAAGAAAAGTGATACAGTTTTGATGATGATCAAGAGGTTAAGTTTGGCCTTGGGATTTTGGTCCAAGAGGTACTTGTTGGTATGCGTCCCTAGTATGAGTATGGTAAGTGCGTTGAATATAGGCTGGTATAGGTACCTTGTAAGATTGCGATGGGTGAAGAGGTTTTATCCTCATCGAGTCAAGGACAGTAAGTTTCCGACAAAGAAAAAGGGCACAAGGTAATAAAGAGATGAGGAGCAAAAAGGGAGAATCATCCAAGCAGAATTTCTCAGGATGAGTGAGATGTCTCTTTTACATATGGGAGGACATGGTAGTGTAATGCGTAGGTATGGTGTATGCCTAGTACGATCGGAATATCACAAGTCTCGTGATGGAGACAAGGTTCTTGAAGATAGTGATGCGCTATGCTTGTGTTAGTAGATGAGGATTCTACTCCTTAAGGGTTACGAGTAGTGTTGTTGCTTCGTCGGCTGTTATAATGGCATGTTTGAGGAATGGATCAAAGAAGGTAAGTAACAAGAAATACCTTTGGGTGTGACAAGTTCTGTTATGAATGTGGAAGTACCTTATAATAACATCCGTCCCTAAACATCGAGGATCCGAGAAGGAATCAAGTTATGAGAATTAAAAAGTTGATGTGCATAGTGAAAGGAAGCATGTAACTAGAATGTGGGGTAAAATAGAAGAAGTAAGTAGAAAGAGCGAAGAGTTGAGATCGCCATGAAAGGTTAAATCTCCTGAGTAGTGTGTTTATGAGAGACGAAGTTACTCTCGGGTCAGAGGTAGTGACCTCATTGTGATCACATCATGTTGAAAGTACCCAAACTGTTATTACCGAGGGTGCAAGGCTTACTTCTTCAGGAAATTGGGGAAGTCTAGTTTCTAAAATGAATCCTGTATTCTTAGCAACCCCTATCACTGTTGATTTTTTTCCACCCCACCTGATCAGGTCGGTGCTACTAAACCTGTTGCCATTGCAAATGAAGCAGAGTGTGCACATGGGGAAGATCAGGGAGCTGACTATTTGGCTTCAAAACAAGTTGATGGAAGCAGTGAGATAAAGCATGGAGGAGATTCTGGGCTTGATTTAGCTGGCCTTGGAGGAATCGCTGAAACTTGTGCAGGGACAATTTCAGGAGAGGCAAATATGAAGGAGCCCATTTCATCTGCTGGTGAAACTAATAAGGTGAAAGAAGTCTGGACAATGGGTGTGCATTCAGTTTCAGCTCAGCATTTGCCCGAGTCATTTGTGCCCTCGATTGTAACTCCTGAAGTAGCAGTTTATCAGAGAGAAGATGTAGTGGCAAATTTCTTCAATGAAGAAAAATCAAAAATTCCATCTGCAGAATGGGTTGAAGCAGATATGCAAGGGGAGGTTGTTAACATTGAGGGATTTTCGATGTCCAAGGGTCATAGTTCAGAAAGGCTTACGAAAGGTAAAATGGTGAGTTTGTCTTCTGATGCGGGTGTAATTTCGATTAGCCTTTCTCAGCTTGTGGAGGTGCTAAGGGAAGCTTGATGAAGAGGAGTCTAGATTACTGTTCACATCAAGAGAATCAACTGCAAATACAAAATTTAGGAGTACAGGTAGTTCAACAACTAATGCTGAATTTCGAAGTACCAGTCAGGCGGCTGTACCAGATTATCAGTTGTCTGATGTTTTGGAGGCTTAAAGAGCAATGGTATCTTGTATATCTTGAAAAAATATGTCTTTCTCCTGCAACTTGATGAACAGTCGGAGCTACAAATGGAGTTCGATCGCAATCATAAACAGTTGCTTCATGAAATGACTATTGCTGGTACTTTGGTTAGTGAAGTTCAAGGGAGGAATGAAAGTCTTGCTAAAGAGCTTGCAAAGTTCAAGTCTAAATTTCAGGCAGCTGTTTGTGCAAAGGAGGAACTTGAGACGCAATTTCATTCTGCAATGGGCTATGCTAATATTATGATCCATCCACTAAAGAATAGAAAATGTTCTGGACTTTCATTGTTGTAAACGACAACTTTGTAACATCATTGGGGAAAAGCATTATTAGAAATGCTATTGGTAATGGAAGAGAGAGTATGAGTCTGTGAAAAGAATTTTTAAGCCTCTTACTGTTTGCTGCATTTTTGAGTCTTTTAAACTTTTATGCTTAAGATGCCCAAAGGGTTAGTCACTGCATTCATTTGAGGCTGGCATCAAGGAATATGTCTTTGAAAATATAAGTTTATTCCCTTTATCAAACCTCGCCAGCATAAGCAGGATTTAGAAGCTTTACAAGATCTGGGATTCGAACGTGTAGCACCCAAAGGATTTGTTCAAGGATGAAGCATCTAAGAAGTCCCAAATGGGGTGACAATGTTTGACCAAACATGAAAATGAGATCATGGTCTACTAATTTATGGCAATATATGTTGGGCACAGAGGTATTTAAGTTGTTATGGTGGTTCGATAATATGACATGAAAGCAAAACATTTGTAGCAACTTAAATGTAGCTGAAAACCCCAATAGTGTATGAAGCATGCGTAGGGGCATAGGACTACAAACACGCTGTATCATTATTTTCAAAAAATTAGGATATGGACAGTTTGGGAACACTGTTACAAATAAATGTTTATGTTTTCATGTTCATACAGATTAACAACTGACTCATTTTTGATGTGTTTTGTTGTATACGAGAATAATACCAAGTACCAACTAATTCGTTTTTAATGCATAGATGTTGGAAAAGAAGTGGGGACAACAAGCATAGTCTGAGTGGTCTCAAATAAATTTGAAGTTTTTAGCGCAAATAAAAAACAATTCTTAGGCATTATGGTTTCAAAAATTTAGAAGCTTAAGGTAGGGATTAATGGGTATAAATCCATGTTTATTTTCATTTTAATTGTTCCCTACATAGTTTTTAACTCGTACCAAGACCCTTGATGTGTGTTTGAAGCATGCTTTGACAATTTAAAAAAAAATCATAAAATAGGACACTAGTGGATGCATGCCAAACACATGTAATGTGTATGTGACTAGCAGTGTTGTCCAGCATGTTGGACACCGACATGCCACCTTCGGAGTTGGAGGTATGTTGTGTTTCGTTAATCCTTATCTACTGCAGATTTCAGGACTAATAACTTTGTGCAGAATTCTACTATGACATTGAAATTCAGTTTTCTGATATTTTGTCTTGGTGTTATCTCAGTTTGCTTGATTCCTTCCTTCTTTCTGTTGAATCCTTCATTGATGTTTATGTCTTGTAAAGTTCATTTTTGGTTTTGCTTTTTTATTATCTTGGCTCTCTCGTTCTCTTTATCTAAAAGTAAATATATTTGCATGTGGTGGCTTATTGATGAACTGAAGCCAATAAAGTATGTTCAATGGTGCCTGAAATTAAGAGGTGGCTCATGATCGATATGCAGTTGCATAGATGTGGTTGATCACCAAATTTGATTGGAATTGTTGATGCTGCTTCCTGTTGCAGCTCATAAATGAAAACTACTCTGCTTCTGGTATAAATGATAAGAAGAAATCATAGCATGTGACATTTATTCACGTTAAAATATCAAGTTTTAGTTGGTTTGGCAAAGAACCCCTTGGATCTGAAACACTTCAAAGTCCCAGCATGTAACAACTGTAAAATGGGGCTTAAAGTGGGGTTGCAAAGATTTTGCAGACACTTAGTTCCGTCAAGTGTTATAAATAGTTTTATCTTTCAAATATCTCATTACGTTAATTCAGGTTCGCTTGAATTGATGTCATGATTATAAAGAAGCAAAAAGCAGATGCTTTGGAGTATGGTGTATTGCAGTATTTGCCCACGATCCTTCTTTTATTTCTTGGTCTTTTTTATTTGGTGGGGATTGAATAGTGTGGGTTAATATGTACAAGGGAAAAGTTTTAGGATCTGAGCAGGTCTCAGGGGCATAGAGTTACTAAAAAATGCTAGTAACCAAGTGATTTGTGTTAAATAATCCGAAGCATAGTGTAATTTTCTAGTGAAACACTAAATTAGCTATCCCGTTCTTACTTCTATTTCTTTCCTCAGTTTTCGTCTGTATGAAATAATAATAAAGAATATTATATCAATGTCTAATGACATAATTTAGAACATCATAACTTACACAGGTTCACTAAGTTCTTTACTTGTAAATTGACAGTTTCTGCATTTTAACTATTATGATTCCATTCATTTGTTGGTTTTTAAAGAGAAAAGGAGTGTACGAGTTAGGATGCCTGTACACATGCTATTGTGTAATTGACGTGAGCATACCCAATTGTCTATCTTCTAGTAGGTGACATACCACATTCCTTTTCCTGTTGTAAATTCTAAAATGATCAACATTCAATTATGTTCGTAGGGCTGTCAGATCTCTTTTTGATAGATCTTACTTGATGTGTGCATGGTTAAACCTAGCTTAGGTGCAAAAAGCAAAGATACGTTTGCGAACAAATGTCAGTGAAGAAGAAAGGTATAATACTTTTTGAGTTCAGACCTACCTGCTGGAGTCTAATCTTAGGGAGCAATACGACCTTGGGCATTCTAGTGGATTCTCACTGAGTCAGCACTAACTCATAATTTCACCTAGCTTCATATAGAAACAATGTCAAGATTGGCTCATTCTTAACAAAATACAGGAGATTTCAGTTTCTTATCATTATATATATGTATGTGTGTGTGTGTGTAATGTGTGTGTGTGTGTATATATATATATATAGAGAGAGAGAGAGAGAGAGAGGGAGAGGAAAGGAGATTTCAGTTTTTACAGGAGACGTTAGGCTGTTAGTTGCCTAGTCAAGCCAAATGATTTTCATTCTAGATTGCCCAAAAAAAAGAAAAAAACGAATGGAAATCCAAGTTCGTGTTTATGCAAACATTCGGAACTGATTCTCATTGTGGTGATTCTGGTGGTTAACAGTAGATATGATAGTAGTAGTTTTTAAAGACAACTAAGAAATGTGTATTTCTAGGAGGGCTTATTTTAATGAGGGCCCTTGTTTAATCCTGTAAACAAGTTGAAGTTACTTTTAAGTTTTAACTGAAGGGTCCATATTGGACTATGAAGCGCAGGTACGCGGTACGGTATGATGAAACCTAGAAAAATAGGGTACGAGTACGGTTGTGGTACGGTGGTAAATTTATTTAATTTTTGTATTTTTTAGTATTGCATTATATATATGCCAAATAAAAAATTACTTTTAGCTTATAAAGGAAAAAATAATAAATACTAGATCATGAAAAAATATTAGGATTGTCATCCCAACATTGTATCTTCGATGATACATGGTTTGGACGACAAATGATGTTACTTGTTGAGTTGGACAACGATTGCTATGACTTTTGTATTGGTTGGAAGTTACTTTCGGCAGTTGCAAACCTTAAGAGAATATATCTGAAGATGTGTTTTCTTATATAAATTTAGGTTTTTAGCATTTTTGTTAAATTAAAAAATTTAAATTATGCTTTTTAATATTTAAATTTGGCTTTATATAGAAAGAGACAATATATTATTTACTCTAGTGTTTTTTTAGTTTTTAAAAATTTTGTTTAAGTTCCAAAGTATCCATTCACGTATCCAAAACATACCGATGCCGTACCCAAAAACTGGAAAAGTACCCGGTACTTTTTTGGTGTACCTGAACCGTACCCATACCCGGTACGAGTACGACAACATTTTTGAAGTATCCATGCTTCATAGATATTGGATGATCAGGAACTAACATGGCATGATGCGTTCTTTTTATTTATGTGTTTGAAGGCCTCAATAGTTGATGATAAATGAATTGAGGCAAACATGTACTTCATAAGTATGGATAGGAATGTATATTAAAGGTTGATACTTTAATTGCTCTCTGGTGCTCTTTCTGTGTTCTGAAAGACTTGTCACTCTCTTGTTGCTGCTGCAATTGTCGATAAATTTATGTTCTCACCACTCTTCATATGTATAAACACCTTGTACAAACAAATGTCTTGCATAATTTGTCATCTGTTCTGCAAACTAATTACTGATGGTGCTTTCTGCATTTTGTTATGCACATATGATCTTGATTCAGTACCAATGTATTTCCAACAAATAAAGCTCATCCCCATCTGGTCAGTACATTTTGCTAAACAGCTTACTGGTTTTTATTTTTTGTTTTTTGATACTTTTTGGTATCACAGGTTTCAGAAGTGAGTTCTCTTTTGGGTAGAGCAGGTACCGCTGGACTTGGGAAGGCAGTAGAAGTTTTGGATACACTTGGTAGTAGCATGACAAATTTGAACCTCAGCAGTGGTTTTGTTTCGGGAGTAACGACAAGGGAAATTAAAACTTCAATTTTGGCCTTTGAAGTTGCAAACACTATTGTTAAGGGTGCAAATCTTATGCAATCTCTTTCGAAGGAAAACATTAGGCATTTGAAAGAGGTGGTGCTTCCCTCTGAAGCTGTGCAACGTTTAATATCAAAAGATATGGACGAACTCCTTAGAATTGCTGCGGCTGACAAAAGGGATGAGTTGAAAGTTTTCTCTGGAGAAGTGGTTCGTTTTGGAAATCGTTGTAAAGATCCTCAGTGGCACAACTTGGACCGTTACTTTGAGAAGTTGGGTTCAGAACTTATACCCCAAAAGCAATTGCAAGAAGAAGCAGAAACTGTGATGCAGCAATTGATGAACTTGGTTCAATATACTGCTGTGAGTAGTTCTTCAACTATTATACTCAGAAAGCAGTTCCTTTTTAAGTTGTAGGTTTAGTTATTCCATTTTCTTTTTCTTAATGAAGCGAGGTTCCACACCACCCTTGTCCTTGACCTTTTTGTTATAATGAACTTAAAAGCATCGTTATGTTCCAGCATGCTAAATTGTTCTTAAATGATGCACTTGAGAAGGGTATCAGAACACCAGTGACCAAGGATAATGTCATAATCTCACAGGCGAACTGCCGGATCTCTCCCACTAGTTATCCAATATGCTAGCTGAATCCCTTACACATGTCTTTAATCCCTTAACTTAATCGCTTGAAGAGATCTCAGTTCATCAAGAACACAATCTCTCGGATCTCCGATCACTTCCATGTTTGCCATTTCCCTCGTGCGTAAAAGTTACTTGCACTTCTCTGTAACTACTTCCCTTAAACTTCATACTGCCAACCGCTTTTCACCGCGCTAGAGATATTTCTCAATGCATTGAGTGACATTCAAACTCATTTCTGTCCCTCCCCACAGGAAGTATTGTTACAACTTTTCAATCTTTCTGCTACAGTTTCTGTAGTGTGTTTGGATTCTGGTATTCTACAGAGTGCAATAAGATTTGGCATCATTCTGGTAAATGATCGATACTCTCATCAAGATGCAGCTCAACTCCTAGTAGAGCTAGAATATCAGCTTTCTTGGTGAAGTCAATAAGTTGCTTACCTTTTTATTACTTTTGCTTCTATTATTATTATTATTATTTTTTTTTTTGGCTTTTCGTAGAAAACAAATATTTATCCATGTTTTAATGTCTGTATTAAGGTATCTGTAATTCCTAATTATATTGAATTCGAGGAGAAGCCCTGTTGAAAATTTAGTTTTCTTCTCTTGTATAAAAGGGAGTTCTCGTCACAAAGGGCCTCTGTGGATTATAAGAAAGTGAAGGAAACTTTCTTGTAATCTTTTGAAATAATGGGTAAAGACATGGCTTTGAATTCTTCTCTAACAGAGGCTTGAAACAAACTTTTTAAAAAAAAATGCGTTTTCTAGATAACGAAAACAAAAAATAGCAAATGTAGGGCCCTAGTGACTCTGATCACAAAGACTACCTTGAATTATGAGCCAAACATACATGTTGATGCTCAACAATTTGACGTGGCAAATTTGCGGGGAATAGTCTCTCTCTTTGTTGTGCTAAATTTGCATTGGGTGAAGATGGTTGGCAGTTTTATTGAGCAGTGGATACTTCTGTTCTTGTGTCTGTATGTTCTCATATTTTTTTCCCCTCTGATTCCCCAAACAAATATGAGATGTTTCTTTACTCTCCAATATTTTTTCTTTCTTTCATTCATCATTCCTTTCTTTTTTTTTTTTTTTAGGTTTTTTATTTTGTGAGTTGACTAGAACACTAGAAATTTCGTTTTTCTACTAGCGTCTCATGTCGGTTTCCCTCAAAATTGAAATACTTTTCCTGTTTTGATGTAAATGAAATGAAATTTTGTTCCTTGTTAGGGGCATTGACCTTCTACATTAATTTGGTGCTTGGAAAATGTGAGGAATACTGTTTGTTTTCTCCTCATTATTTTACTTTTACCCCAACGCAATTTAAGTAGGATCTTAAAGTGAAGAATGCTCCCAATTCCAAGAGTAAACATCTATCACCTGTAGTATAACAGAAAGACTGACATCATGTTTAATAAGTACACAGGAATGTCTTTTGATTAAAGAATCAGTAGATTTATAAAACAATTGAATTTCAACAATTGGAGGGATTAATGAACTTTGAGGTAGTACCGGTGAACCAGATGGCTGCGGCGATGGTTGAACCATATGATATTATGCTGGGGGAATGTGAAGTATCGAGATTTTGAGGAACGGTGGAATCTTGGGGAGGTTACTCTCCATGCCACGGTCTTATAGAAAAAGAATCTTAAAAATGTCATGTTGATGAATCTAGGATGGGAAAATTTTTGGTACTCAGTGATGAAGGTTTGGCTTTCTAGAAGCTAATTGGCATTCCACCTGTTTAATGAATAAAATACTTCAAAGAGTACTTTATCCATAAAAAATTTTCACAATTATTTTGTTAATCATGGTTCATCCCTAAGTTCTACTAGTTTGCAGAACCTATCCATCTTCCTTTTTGAGTAGCTCAAATTCTTCCAACTTACCAAGCGATGTGGAGAAGTCACCTTGCCTTACATCCCCCAACTTTAGGAAATGAAAAAAAGAGAACATACTAAAATAAATACTTTTTGAATCCTCTATTGTGCACATTCTACCCTTTCCAGATCCTGCACTCTGCTGTTGGGGAGCACCTTGTGCACTGGGCTGCCTTCTTTTAATCCTCAATTGTGTGCAAGCAATGCGGCAATCATTCTAAATTGGGAAGAAACTAGAAAGTAGAAAGGAATGTCAATTAATCATGTAAAACAACAGGTCTGCCTGCCCCAATGAGAAGTAAACTTGTCCAACCATTGAGACACTTATACACAATTTTTTACGAGTTACCAGGAGGTTAATGACTTTGGATTTACCAATTTTTGCACCCAAGGAACGTGCCGACCTTCTGAATGGAATGTTTGAACTTTTAGAACTTCGGCCATGAAAACCAAAAATCAAACTCTTAACCATGATTTCTAGGAACTTAGAACCTTGCTTATAGTTATCAAATTGAAAATCATATCGTGAATCAAAATTCTATTTTTGCAAATCGTTGATCAAATCAAATCAGATCAATAATAAGATTAAGCATGAACTACATAAAATGATGTTAAATAGTTTGTATATATGAAAGAACATATATGAAATTGATTTTGATACTTATTATACAACTTTTTTTTTTGATAAGTAAGAAAATGTTATAAAATATTATAAAGGGAATGCCACCTTAGTAAGTAAAAAAGGGTGAAAGCAAAAACTTCCCCAACTAAGTCAACCAAACGGTAAAGGAAGAAACAAAATCCCTGCAGGGAAACTACCAAAAACCTGCTAAGGATCACAAACATAAGGATTCAAAGAAGTCAATCGTCTCCTCAATCGAAGGGGCTCCCCGTTCTGACAACTAACTGTACAGGTTACTGGTAAGCACTCCCTCCAGTAAATGAATTGAGGACTCAACTTCGTCGAAGAATCTCTTATTACGTTCCAGCTAGAGAGTCCACATCAAGCACAGAGGGAACAACCTCCAAGCCTTTCTCCTACTCCTAATCACTCTCTCTCCTCTCCAGTTGAACAGAACCCTGCCACATCCTTCTCAAACACCCAATCCATCCCTAAAAGCAGCAAAATAAAGCTCCACAACTCCCTTGTGAGCTCACAATGGATAAGCAAATAGGGACCGGCTCTCCCTCTTTCTTACACAAGCAACACCTATTAGGAATGTCAAGGCCTCTGCGCACTAAATTATCAATAGTCAATATCCTTCATGTGAAGCAGCCCAAGTAAAAAAACTACCTTTAGCAGAGCATTAACCTTCCAAACACTCCTCCAAGGAAAAACCCCTGCCTTCAGAGTCAGCAAACTCCTGAAGAAGGATTTAACAGAAAAACGCCCCCTACGATTTTCCTCCATAACACAGTGTCCACCCCAGTACCTAAACCACTGTGATCATATAAGGATCCCAAGAGAGCCAAGAGCTGATCCAACTCCCAATCCTGCACATCTCTCCTGAGCTCAATATCCCAAAAGCAAACGAGCTAAATTTAATCTGCAATAGTGGTCTCTATGTTAGATGCCAAAGAAAACAAAATAGGGAAAGCCTTGGAAAGAGCTTCATCTCCACTCCAGACATCATTCCAGAAACTCACTCTATTCCCGCACCCTACCTTAAAGAAAATATGTTTGGAAATCTCATCCCACACTCTACTAATGCCTTT
>JAUTBS010121242.1:0-12609 GCA_032361285.1 Aequorea victoria | reverse complement strand
TTCCCTTGGCCATTTTCAGTCTGGGGAATAGACATCATTGGCAAGGTCACGCCAAAAGCTTTGAATGGGCACGAATTTATCTTAGTATCCGTCGACTATTTCACCAAATGGGTTGAGACTGCTTTCTTTTCAGTCCTAAAAGCTTCGTACGTGGCCAAGTTTATCAAGCAGAATATCATTTTCCGATATGGTGTTCCTCACGAAATCATATCCGACAATGGATCCCACTTCCAAGGGGAAGTACTAGATTTGATGGAAGAATAAAAAATCGCCACGCACAAATCATCACCGTATAGGCCACAAACAAACGGAGAAGTCGAAGCGGTTAATAAAAACATTAAGAGAATCCTGCAAAGGACAATAGAAGCCAGTAAGGATTGGCCAAAAAAGTTGACATTCGCCCTTTGGGGCTACAAGACGTCAATCCGAGCCTCGATAGGAGTCACCCCTACTCTCTAGTATACGAATGGAAGCTGTCCTACCCATAGAATTAGAAGTTCTTTCTCTTAGAGTTATAGTAGAGTGCAATATACTAGAATAAAAATAGCAGAAGGATCGTTCCGAGAACTTACTTTTGTTTGATGAAAGGAGGCTGAGGGCGCTCTTTCACATTCTAAGCTATCAGAAAATGGTAGCCCGAGCATTTAACAAGAAATTTAAGACCAGGGACCTCAAGAAAGGGGACCTCGTACTTAAAGAAATCTGAGCCCCTATCTTTGATCAAAGAGGAAAATTCAAACCAAATTGGGCTGAACCATATATAATCAAAGCTATTATGACGGGATGCACCGTTATTATTATGGACCTGGACGAAAATACTTTGAATACCGCAACCAATTTGGACCAACTCTACCCTTAAGAAAACAAAAATGTATTAAAATAAAATAGGCTCGTTGGGTTAGAAAAATGATGAAATTAAACAACCCAGGTAAAAGTAAGAGCAGACCGCAAGGTTGAAAATCCAAAAAGACAGCTTTGGCAAAAGAAGGGCATCAAAAAAAGGTGAGTGTTAAAATTCAGAGTTGAACCAAACCGAAACTACGTTGTGGCCTGATTCATTTTCTTTGAGATACGTAAGCAACTTCAATCTGAAATTCAGCCCAAAACTGTACATAAATAAACCCATCTCTTCATAAAATAAAATATAAAAAAAAAGAAAAGGAAAAGTGAAAACACTTACCCGAGCTTCATCTTTCAAAACCCTCTATTTGATTATGATTTCAATGAAAAAATATTTTTAAATCCTTTGATTAATTTTCTTTACATTGCAAAAATGAATATCAAGCCAATAAAGTGAGAATTTCTATCAAAAAAGGGAGAAATTTTCATTACTTAGCTTTAATGAACGAAGTTTATACATAAAAAGGGAAAAAGTGCAAATCCTAAGTCTTTTTCTAAATGCGAAAACAAAAGAGAAAGAAGATAACATAATAATGGAAATGCATCATGAACAACTAGATCGAGTCCTCCCTTCTTCACATCGTTGTCTTCTTCCTATCCTTATCCCCTCCCAACTATGTGAAGGATTACATCAGAAAGACATCACTTAGGGATCTTCCGAGTCAATCATCTTTCGAGATGATCAAAACCGTCGATAACACTCTAAAAATGAAGCATGATGAAAGGAAGTGGACATATGAGTCACTGCCGGAGGGCTCGACTAAGCACGACCCAACTGACGCGGTATGCGAGAAGGAAAATAGAAAGTGGTCGAGCTCAAGCCTACAAGAAAAATGCCAGAATGCTCTATAGTCGAAGTCGTTGCCATAGGAATAGTCCACCAGGGACAACGCCAGCAGATGTTCTCACCCGTCTGAGCCTCAAAGAAATCATGTCACTCAGTCAGGGTAACATAAGGGTAGCAAACCCCTTTTTGAAGAAAGACTCTTGGGGTATAGACTTCCACCAGTGGATACTCCAAAATATTCACCTTCTCCATCAACCAAATCTGAGAGAAAAATACAGAAAATGAGAGTTGAGCGGAAAAAATGAGAGATATATAAATGGAGATTTGAGTGAAAAAATTCAAAAATATGAGAAAAAGGAAAGCCTGAGCGGAAAAATTGAGAGAAATGTGTAAAAAAGAGAGCTTTGAGAGATACCTAGAGAAGTAGGGGACTGCCCGCAAAAGTAAAAGAGGCACCAGATTGCACAACGTCTAAACCAATCAGTGTCTTTGCCAGGACCAGTGGTATAAAGTTCTTCCCCTCTTTTACTTAGGAGGCTACCTGTACTAAGGTAGTGATGACATCATCATCTCCTGGGGAAAGAAGAAATTGGGCCAGAAAATAGATGTACAAGGCATAGTGATGGCAAGACTGTAGAGTGAAATCAAAAAGAGATCCGGCAGGACACAAACGGCTCACCAGGCAGGATGTGTCGAGAACCCTACCATTTAGAACGAGAAAAGCTTCACTACTGCTCAAACCGCATAAATCCCGCAGGGGTTTCTTTGGACTCACCAATAATGAAGGAATCAAAACCTCCGTTTGGGGGAAGAGATACATAATAGCTTCGAACTCTTTGATGGTCGGACATAGCTCCTTATCTCCAAGCCTGAAGGTATGAGCCACCGGATCCCACAACTGAGTGGATGCCTTCAGAAAATTGTAGTCCATCCTCACGGATCTCAAATGGAAGAGAGCGTTCAAACCAAAATTTACGAAATTGGTTTGCTCAATCTGGGTAAACTCATCGGTCCAACAAGACAGAGAGTTTTGGGTGGAAGAAGCCATGTTGCAGAATCAGGGATGGTTGTTTAAAGGAAGGTTGTACCTCATTTTATAGAAAATCTAGGGAATCAGAATTTGGTCTCAAACCCAATCATCACATGGTGCCGCGCCGTGCCACACCACATACCTCAGCATAGCGCGCACCACATCACATGGCATGCATAATGTCATCCCAGATGGCGCTGCGCCACGTCTGTTGTAAAGGAAACAGTTTTTGTTCTCCCCTGCTTTGTGTCCATGCCTATCACCACTGACACTTAATATCTACGGGTGTTAGCATGACCGCTTAGGTTTATTCCTTGCTATCTCCTAGCATTCTTGAATAAGTATTCGTACATAAGAAAAATGTACAACAAAAGCCCGAAAAAGAGCAAGCACAACAAAAAAAATTAATAATAAAGTATAATAATATATATAACCCTGTAAATACAACCTTGTATATAAACCTCTGTGAATAATCTCTCTGTAAATATTTTCTTTATTAATTCTTCGTACCCTTGTAAATAAATAAACCTGCATATATGTAATCTTTATACATAACCTCCCCCTGTACATAGAAAAATCCTATAAATAGTCTTCGTTGTAAATAGCTTTCCTTGTACATAATCTCCTTGTACATAACCCTGTAAATAATCTCTATACATAGAATCTTATAAATAATCCATTACATAACCCTGTAAATAACTCCACCCTGTACATAACCATGCACTGTAAAAAGGATCCTGTGCATATCCTGTACATATGTAAACAACCTGGTAGTAAATCGCTGTTCATAATCCTGTACATACATAACCCATGTATATAACAATCCATGTAAATAAAGGGCAATCCATCCATACAAAAAAGAGAAAAGGAAAAGAAACAAAAAAAGGGAAATAATCCAACTAGGCACGAAGTCCTATCTCAAAAATAATAATAAAAATGTTTATGAAAGGAAAAGAAAAGTGTATCTCGGGCGTACATCAAATGAATGAAAAAAGAAAGGACATCCTAGTCACGTCGGCGACGAGTACGACACGAAGGCTCCGGGAGGGAGGATGCAGAAGTATTGGAATTCCCTGAGTCTAAGTCGTCGTCGCTATCAGCCTGATGCTCTGGACAAACTCCAGTCCGCAGGGCAAACCCCTGGAAAGCTACAGCGGCAGTAGTTGGAAGGGGGACGTGAGAGGACGAGGACGCCCCATGAACGAAGGTACGACTGACGGAAAGAGGCTACGAAAAAAAAAGAGAAAGAGAAGAAAGAATAAGTATAAAAAATAATAATAATATACATGTGCATAAATAAAAAAAAGAGAGAAAGAAAAGGGGGCCTACGAGTAAATAAATAAAAATAAGAACACTCAGTGGACGAGGAGGAAGCTAAGTACGTTGGGGGTGGGATGCACGTGTGCCTCCACAAGCATCCGAGTCTGCTGCGTCACCAGGATCATCATGTCCGAGAAAGCATTAAGAAGACTCTCCATGTAAGCTCCGGAGACCTGGAAGACCTGAAATAGAAACAAAGAACCAAGAAGAGAACATGTTAGATGGACTGACATATTTGGTTAAAAGAAAGGAGACACGCTAAACAAAGAAAGGAAGTACATGCTCATCCCCACCAAGACACAACTCTAGTACCCCAGGAGTGGGAATAGGAATGGTATATGGAAACCCACAAGGAAGGGTAAGCACCTCCCAAGGTACTGGAGACAAGGAAGAAGAGGTCTCACCAGTAGTAGGAGCGGCCTGAGAAGTCGTGGCACAAACAGTAGCAGCACGGGCAACTCGAGTAGTAGCACCACCACCAGCAGTAGTAGGAGGAGGACGATCATCCTCCACCGGAGGAACCTGAGACGTCGAGGGCTGTCCATCATGTGCCTCCGCAAGCTGGATGCCTATCAGACGCATTAGACGGTCACGTGCAAAGGCAGCATACTCCCTATCGGTTAGAAAATCCCTAGCCGTGAAGCCATACAATGCCTCGTCGATGTCCTTGGGTGATATGGTGTGCGTCAACCTCATACTAAGTGGAGGCGGCTGGGGGACCAAAAAGTGGTCCAGCCCCAGCGTCTGGCGGGCTACCCCCTCCGGCAGGATCCTCCTCTAGTGAGCCTAGCAGCTCTTCATTAGGTTCTCGACTGCCCTGGCCTCCATGCCCTCCCACACTTGTCAGTTCACCTACAAAATAAACTTAGCACAGGTTACATACAAGAGGAATCACAAGAATAAAATCAAACATGCGTAAAATTGAAATAGAACATACCTATGCAGGGGACAGGTGATCCAGGCAGAGATGGTAGGTATTCAGGTTCTTCTCGTCCTCCTTCTTTCCTTGCGTCCTCCGATCCCACCAGGT
Source organism: Aequorea victoria (assembly GCA_032361285.1). Lineage (NCBI taxonomy): Eukaryota > Metazoa > Cnidaria > Hydrozoa > Leptothecata > Aequoreidae > Aequorea > Aequorea victoria. Next base: position 7,542 of record JAUTBS010121242.1, on the reverse strand, counting down.
TGCCATCAAGATGACCTGGGGATCTGAGTTGGTGTTCTCTGGGTGTGATAAACCCAGAAACTCATAGGCCCATAGCTGTTAATAAAAAAATAGAAGGAAGAAACACATAAAAGATAATATAAAAAACAGAATAAGTTAGGCCAAGTTAATTAAGTGATAAGGTACGAACAAACTGAAAAGACAAAGAGTGTGATGAGAATCATAACTCGAAGATCCGCCAGTACCCGATCACAGAGCTTTCCTTGGTCCGATAGGTGGACCGTAGACCGGTGTATAGCGTTGCTAGCGCCGCTCCTCCCTAGTTAAAGGACGATATCCATTCAAAGTCATGCAGGGCTCCTAGAAAGTATAACTGAACGGTGTTGTCCATATTCGTAAATAGGCACGCATCGATCAGATAGAGCAAGAATGCCCGAGTGACCCACTCGAAGAAGTGGGGATTGGTGCACTCAAACTCCATATATCTCTCCACAAGCCAAGTGTACCAATACGCCCCTGATCGACCATACGCGGGACCTCACCTAGCCAATAGGTAAGTGTCTCGGGGCACCAGCCAACAGTGGGGTCGAGGGAAATCAGATCACCCCTACCCTGATCCCCGTGATCATAGTAAAATCTAGCGGGGTCAGGGTAGCCTTAAACGTCGAAAAGTGGAAGGTGTTGGTGGTATCTCACCGCCTCTCTACCAATGCCGTCAGGAGTACTCTGTCATTATGAGTACTCATGAGGAGGGGAATGAACCGGCTGAACCTGGATCTATCAAAAAGCACTCGACTCTTCAGGGGAAGAATCTGGTACCACTCAAGGATCTGAGCGGAGCCCCCGAATGCACATAAGTACACGCAAGTCTGCAAAAAAAGAAGAAAAACATAAAAAAATTGTCAGATAATATAGACTGAAATAAGAAAAGCTAAAGGAAAAGAGAGTGCATAATCTCACTAAAAAAATAAAATCCACTATGTTGAGTAGCAGGAAGCGCAGCTTAATTTGAGAACAAAAAAGAAAGCCCAATAAACCTAGAAAAGTGTGTAAACGCTTATTCTAGTGACCCAAAATGAAAATTTTTGTCGTAGGAAGCCTTGAAAAGTAACTTAAGTGGGACCAAAAGAAAAAGCCCAATAAACCTAGAAAAGTGTGTAAACACTTATTCTAGTGACCCAAAATGAAAAATTCTATCTTAGAAAGTCTTGGAAAACAACCTAAGTCGGACCAAAAACAAAAACCCAATAAACATAGAGAAGCGAGTAAACGCTTATTCTAGTGACCTAAAATGGAAAACTCCGTCTCAGAAAGAATGAAAGTGCAGCCTATGTCAGTCAAAAATAGAAAATTCAATAAGTTTAGGAAATTGTAAAAATACTATCCTAAACAAGTAAAAAATAAATTTTTTCCTAAAAAAATGTGCAAATATTTGTCTAGGGACAACGAAAAATATAAAATCAACAAACCCTTAAAAAATGTGAAAGCGTTAATCTAGGAGCAAAACCCTAATAATAAAATTTCCTAAAAAGACGCAAAAACGTTTATCTATGGACAAAGCCACCAAACGCCCCTCGAAAAATGGGCACCATGACCTAAGTCGGTCAGGTAAGAGCACCCCCACCCGACTAGGAAAGCGTGGAACACAACTTAGGATGACCAAGAGCTGAAGTAACTCGCAAGGGCCACTAAGCGGAAGTGCAAAGCGTAACCTGATTCAGGACGGACGAAGGGAAGCCTGCCCATCTTGGAAAATATTGCTACGTAACACACGGGTACATTAACAACAATATCTTAGAAAAACGCAAAAAACATTTGTTTAGGGTAAAAACCAAGTTGAGTCATAAAGGAACAAAATCTCCCAGATAAATATAAAAATGTTAATCTAGGAAAAAAAAACAAGTCAGTCAATTCCCTCGGGAATACGTACGACTCAACCTAAAGTTGATCGGGACCAGCACAGATCCAGCCTAGTTGGGGAAATATTCGGATAAGTCTAGTAAGCCATCGAGCGCAGGACCCAATTCGGGCAGACTGAAGGGAATCCCTGCCTTTCTCGAAAAATGTCGATGCGTAACCCAAGACAAAATTAATTAAAAATATCCAAAAATCTACTAGGAAAATGTACAAACATTTGTCTAGGGACACAAAAACAAGTCAGTTAATTCCTTTGGGAATACGTACGACTCAACCTAATGTTGGTCGGGACCAACGCAGATCTAGCCAAGTAGGGGAAACGTTCAAATAAGTCTAGTAAGCCGTCGAGCGCATGACCCAATGTGTAACCCAATTCGGGCAAACTAAAGGGAAGCCCCGCCCTTCTCAGAAAACGTCGATACATAGCCCAAGACGGAGTTAATTAAAAATACCTAAAAAAACTCCTAGGAAGACGTGCAAACATTTATCTAGGAACACAAAGAAAAGTCAGTTAATTCCCTTAGGAATACGTATGACTCAACCTAAAGTTGGTCGGAACCAGCGCAGATCCAGCCAAGTTGGGAAAATATTCGGATAAGTCTAATAAGGCGTCGAGCGCAGGACCCAATGTGTAACCTAATTTGGGCAGACTGAAGGAAATCCCCGCTCTTCTCGAGAAACGTCGATGTGTAACCCAATACGAAGTTAATTAAAATACCCAAAAAAAACCCCTAGGAAAATGTGCAAACAAATATCCAGGAAAATAAAAAAAATTACCTCAAGAAGCATTAACCCGCGACCTGATAGCAGAAAAACAAAAAGTTTCGCTCGAAGAACGTAAAAACATTAATCTGGGGACAAAAGACAAAAACAAAAACTTTCCACCGCGGGAAACATTAACAAGCAATCCAACGGCAGAGAACCAAAAACATACACATATAAAAAAAATGGAATGAATGAAACACGGGGTCCATCCTATGCATACAATGTTTCTAAGTTCAAAACCTATTTTAATTTTAGCGGTTCAAGTTGTTTGATGTTATATTATAAGAAATCATCCATCCAAATGCTTTAGGCTTACCCTGCACATACATCTAAGTCCATGATTCTTTTCAAGTTGTTTGGATTTCATTTTGGAGCAATTAAATGAAAAGGAAATAGAAAAGGAATAAGACATACCTGGCGGTTCGACACCAAGAGATGGAAACTCGGAGATCGAAGAAGTTGATCCGATTCTGTGCTGGAGTTGGTGTAGTAGAAGCGGGAGGCCGACAGGAACTCCCAAGAATGAGCCGGAGGGTCATACCTCGCCGGATCAAAACCCCCCGGCATCTTCCCGACCAGAACCCCGCAGAAGGGATCTAGGATCTGAGGGCTGTCCACCTCTGGCTCCTCAATGGTGCGGTGCTCCGAAAGTCCACCCTCCTCCGTAGCCCGGGCAGTATCGGCAGCGTCCAGCAAACTGTCCATAGTAGTGGATCGTATGGAGGCCTATTGGGAATAAATGGCGAGGGAGCCGTTGAGCCTTTCAAGTGAGCCGAGACCCCTGAAGAAGGACTCAGTGCTTTGAGTCCCACCAGACTAAGCTGGGACCACCGGGACCACAGTCGTCGAAATTGTGAAATCGGGGTCCATCTCGTGACTTGTGCCACTATCCATCTTATCTTTATTGCTCGCCATTGCAGTAAGGTAGAGAGAGTAGAGAGAAAATAGAGAATAGAGAGAGCAGAGAGTAGAGGTTCATGCATGACTCAAATGAACCGCCGGCCGAACTTAAAGAAGTTTCGGACTCTCGGTATACTTGGCGCGCGCCACTTCCCTCCTCCCCATGTGGCACGACGCCACTTCATTCCTCGTGCGCTGGGAAACCCAATCATCACCTGGTGCATGCCACTTCCCTCATCGCGCACCATGTCCATGTGGCACCACGTTATCTCTCCTGAGACACGTGGCACATGCCACGTGTCTACCTCCTTTTTGTCAAAATTTATCTGTTTCAAAATTAAAATTCCAAAATTTGGGGTCTGTCTCCAATAATTTTTAAAACTTTTAAAAACATCCCCGATCGTTTTATCTTCCTTACATACCGAGCTCGATTCTCACACCCCGGGATTCTAAAGAAGGTCCGTCTCACGACCTTAAACGGAGTGATTTGGGTCTGTCTCACGACCTAAAACTGAGAGTTTTTTGGGTCCATCCCACGATCCAAAATTGAATTAACCGGTCTGTCTCATGTCCTTCAAGTAAGTACCTTGGGTCCCACATAACCTTAAACTACGCACGCGATCCGGCATGACTTTAAACTGAATAAACGGTCCCACATAACCTTAAACTACGCTCGTAGTCCAGCATGACTATAAATTGATGCTCGCAATCCGGCACGACTATAAACTAATGTTCCCAGTCCACTCATGACCTTAAAAGGATAGCTTTTCTTTTTCTTTTGTTTGTTTTGTTTTTCTTTGCCTGATGAACGGTTTAATCAAAAGGGACTGTCTATGGTACTCTGAAATTCACTCACCCACGCAATGAGACGAGAGTTTTGTCAAAGAGAGATAACTATAAATATCTCAATTTTGACTAAATCGAACATCGTTCGGTTCCGCAAGCCTTCCCATGATGAATGTATACATTAGCCATGTCAAAAGAGCTTCCGTGTGAGTTCAAGAGTCCAAGGATTACTCCAATACATCCCAAAAACACCCTAAAATATCCCAAAAGACTCAAAATACAAAAAATACCCCTTGGTGCAGCCCATCCAGCGCTGCGCCACCTCTAAGTGGCATACGCCACTTCCATCCAAACCAATCCACGCCACTTCAAAACTCAAGTCACTTCCCTCCAACCTAGCATAGCACGAAAACTTTTCCAGGCCACTAGCCAAGCTATGTCAAAGCCCCAGACCACATTTACCCCTGCCGCGCGCCACCTCAAAGTAGCGCACGTTTCCTTTCACATGGCGCAAACCACATTGAGAGGAGAATTCGGTTCCAAGTCAGCTTCTCGCCCAAACGCTATAAATAAGACCCCCCCAAGCCAATTAAGAGAGCTCTATGAGTGTCGAATCTCTACAGAATCGACTCCCGACCCGTATACAATCTGAACCCCTGCCAAATTAATAATCTTAAGTATAAGCTAATTCCCTAAACTTCACTGTGAACTACCTGAAACTTCAGAATCCTTTACATTGGAAGGACTCTAAAGGATCAAAGAATGCATGAAAGGCCTCCCGAGGACGCGCTGTACGTGAGGAAGAAGCTGCGGAACTACTCAAAACTTCACTCATTTTCCAGGATATATGGTAAGTCCCTCTTTTCTCATCTCTTTCGTTTATCTATCCATTTTTCTTTCCTTCAAAGTTCTTTCTATTGGGTAAAAGGGGAGAGAGAGGTCGTTGGTCTCGTTCTTCCCGACTCTATTTTCTTTTTTTATTTAAGCATGTTTTTCTTATTTGGTAGAAAACCATGTTCTTTTTCTTTCTTTTTACCCCTGTTAGCTCTAGAAATGCATGAACTATAGGATTTAGATTATTTATCGAAGATCCTACATTAATTGTTATCTTTTTATTTTTTATTTTATATAAAAACACCTACACACGAGCACACTATTTTTTTAATAAAAATAGTTGCCCCTTTGGACCTCCTGGTGTCGAGCTCACTCTGCCATAGTGACGCACACCACTTCCAGAGAGTCCATAGGTGGCGCACGCCATGTTTCTATGGCGCGCGCCAGATCTTAGGTGGCGTGCGCAACCTCTACTTAAAACCAGTGGCTTCCAGTAGCTTTTCCTGATATGCTGTCATCTCCCACTTGACATGCCTTTAAATGTAAGTATGCATAGAAAATCTTAGTTTTAGGATAGGTTTTATTTCATTATTTTTTTTTATGTTCTCTCTTCAGCCCCCTTTCGGTATGTGTTATTTTTGATAAATTTAAGACAAGAACAAAATAAAATGGTTAAGTAGAGGTCAATTTTTGGATCGGGCGAGAGGGGTGCCTAACACATTCTCCTTTCGTACCCTTGCTCCTGAACCATTTTCTCTGGTAAGGACGGCTAGTCCCTTGAAATTTTTTGGTTTCTTGGTTTATCTGAAAACCAAGTGGTAACTCCAATTGTGCGGCCCTTAACACGAACGCATTTGGAGAAAAACCTATATTTTTCAACGTGTTTTGATCCTTAAATGGAACGAGAGAAAAAAAGAGGGCGGGTTTCTCACAATGCCTAGGTTCTTACATTTTGTAGGATCTTGAACCGACGAACATGAGTAGCTTGGCCACACCCTCCAGAACATCGTTGATTGTCAAGAACTGTTCAGATTCAGACACCAATATCTGGCGCCATCTGTGAGAATGTTTATTGTTCTTCCTCTCCACGGTCGTTTGTAATCTGAATGGTGGACACCAGATTGATGGTCTCCGAAGAAAACTATCACCAAAACAACCCCTAAGGAGAATAATAGCCCAACGTCGAACAAAAATTACAAGAATTGACTCAGTTGATCCAGGGTTTGGTTCACCAAAACCAAGCTATCAACCAAAGGCTTGACGAGCAGGCAAGACTTCTGCCTATTCCTCCCCTTCTTTCTTGAGTTCCTTATCCTGAGGGAAGGCCAATGGCCACTAACCAACAACTTGATGAGCAAAGGCAAGGCCAAGAGGGGGATAGCCCAAACGGGAATGAGGGCATTACCGATAGCAGGGCCCATCCCCAGGGTCAGAACCAAGCCCCAAGGCAAGACGAGGGAAATCAACTTGAAAGGACCGAAGCCTCAACTACCATGAAGGTCGAGCTGAAAGAGGTCAAGGACCAACTCAACAACATGATGGCGACTATGAAGAGAAAAATGGTAGTGTTCGTTGATGAGGTGGTACAGAGGATGGATTTACTGTTCTCGATAGCAGTCATGGCCGAGCCCCTACCGTCCAAGTTCAGGATGCCTTTGACGGGCTGAAGGATCCCTTGGACCACCTGGAAACATATAAAGCCTACATGCATTTACACGCAGTCCCGGACAAAATCATGTGCCGAGCATTCTCTATCACACCCGCTCCCCAGGGGGTAATATTTCCCACTTAGAGTGGGGTGACTCAGTCCACTCGAGCAGTCCTCTATCAAAAGCCACTTGGATAATTCCATTAATTACTTACAATGCCATCATTCAGCTTTAATTACTTACATTCAAGTGTACTAATCCAAAACATCATTTGCAGAAAACATCATTACTAACATTCATGCTATATTGTTCCATATTACATCCATAAGAAAACATCTACACAAAGGTTGGAATATAACTTCTCGTCGTTCCTCCTCATGGCACATGTGGACATATATCTACCCCAAAAGCTAAGAATCTGCAACCACAAGGTTACAGGAGAGTGGGCTTAGTATAAAATAAAATACAATAATAAAGTACGTTGTTGACCCTGATATGAAACCTAGAGGGGGGGTGAATAGGTTTACTAGCAAACTTAAATGCTTTTTAATCTCTTTTAATTCTTAGTTAAATACTGAATGCGAAAGCGATATTTAACAATCTAAGATATGTGCAACAAGTGTAAACAACCAAAGATGCACAAAAGAGAAGAGCTAAGGAAGAAAGGAAATCAAACCACAACACAAGAGGTTTATAGTGGTTCGGCCAAATC
>JAUTBS010121132.1:0-12611 GCA_032361285.1 Aequorea victoria | reverse complement strand
TAGAAACAACAAATCAATGTTGTTATAATCAAAACCAAAAACAAAGGCATGATTGAAAAAGGCTTTTAGGCCAACAATATACATGGGTGGATCCTTATTTACATGAATCGCAACTTTATTTACATACAACGGATGTAATATATGCAGAGATGATTATGTACATGTTTTGATAATTACGGGAATTATTTACAGGTTATGCTATGTACAGGGAGACTGTATGCAGGATTATGTACATAAATTAATTACAGAAAATATGTATAGGGTTTAATTTACACGAATGCATATTTATGTACAATGTTTGATATATTCTATGTACATGATTATTTACAGGGATTATTTACAAGATCATTTACAAGAATTTTTTACAAGATTTATTTACAAGAATTTATTTACAAGAATTTATTTACAAGAAGTTTGTATTTATGTACACAGATTACATATATACAGGATTTTATTTTGGGACTATGCTCGCTCTTTTTTTGGATTTTGTTGTATTTTTATATATGTACGAATGTATATTCATGAATGTTAGTAGTAGTAAGACATAGACTGAAGTGGTTACGCTACCACCTGTAGATATTAAGTGTCAGTGGTGACAACTCAAATTTAAAGCAGGGAAGGAGAACAAAGCTTCTTCTTTGGAAACAAAGGTGGCGCGCGCCATAATGGGGATGACATGGTGCATACCATGTTTATGTGGCACATGCTAGGATGAGGTGGCAGGCGCTAGGATGAGGTGGCACGCGCTAGGTTCAAACTAGGTTCAAGCTAGGATCAGGTCCCCCAGATCTTCTATAAAGAGATGTCCAATCTTCTTTTAACAGCCAACTCTGATTCTGTAACATGGCTTCTTCCACCCAAAATTCTCTCTCTTGCTGGACGATGAGTTTACTAAGATCGAGCAAACCAATTTTGTGAATTTTGATTTGAACGCTCCTTTTCATTTAGGGTCCGTGAGGATGGACTAAAATTTCCTGAAGGCATCCACTCAGTTGTGGGATCCAGTGGCTCATACTTTTAGACTTGGAGACGAAGAGCTCTGTCTGACCATCGAAGATTTGAAGTTATTCTACATTTTTTCCCTCAAGAGGAGATTTTGATTCCTACATCTCTTGCGAGCCCAAAGAAACTCCTGAGAGAATTATGTGGATTGAGCGGTAGTGAAGGCTCTCACATTCTTCATGGTGTGGTTCTCGACATATCCAGTCTGGTGAGACGCTTCTGCCCTACCAACTCTTTTTCTAATTTCTCTTTGCAGTCTTGCCGTCGTTATGCCTTGTGCATCTGTCTTCTGGCCTATTTCCTTCTTTCCACGAGAGATGACAACGTCAGCACTATCTTAGTACAGGTAGCCTCCCAAATAAAGGAGAGAGATATTTTTATACCAATGATCTGTTAATTAAAGGGTGACCCTAGAGGGAGCGAATAGGGTCTCTAAAAAATATTGCAGTTTTAAAATAACTAATTAAAACAAATAGACTCTAGCAATCTATATATGCAAGCAAACAGACAAGCTAGAGATTAATGATAGAGTTAGAGAGCGACACCAAAACTTATAGTAGTTCGGCTATCCCAGCCTCAATCCACTTCTCAAGCACCTCTTGAGGATTTATCCACTATGGATAAAGCACTTACGGGTGTGCTCTAAATTTTACAAGATTCACACAGCTGCGTTCCAAAACTTTCACCGCTTCTAGCACTTGTGATCTTTTACAGAAGATGATCCAAGCTACGTTCCAAAGCTCACAGCTTATAGTACTTAGATTCTTCCCCTTTGTGTGCTACATCATACACAAAGTTCAGTAGCAGGTAACTCACCTCTACTTTATAGAGTGTTGTTGTGATTTTGATGTCAAAACATTAAACAGTATGATACTCTCTTAGAAGAGAAGATAATACAGTAAGCTCTTAAGTAACAAAGCAAAATACAGAGAATGAGATGTTATAGAATTGACTTCTCTATAGATGGCAGAACTAAACTTCTCACAAACTGATGTAATGTGATTGATGCTTCGTTGATAATCTTCGTATCAGACTGAGAGTGAGAGTATGAGAATGAGGATGATGTATTCTTCTATTTCGAATTTTGTATTCAAAGTTCTTCGTTATTCTATCTTTCTTCGTTGCACAGTTGCTCTTTAAATATGCTTCAAAAAAATAGCCGTTTGTAGCCAATGATTTGATCTTCCTTGAATCAAGATGATTGATTGTTGATTTGTTTCCAACTGATTCAATCTGATCTTCATTTTGAATTTTGATCCTCATGTAGCTGTTGCAATTTTAAAAACCATTCTGAAATCAACGTTGTGTCCAACTGTAACAAATCCTAAAATTACATAACTAAATATTCCTTGATTTGTTCCTTGAATTTTGCTGATCTGATTTGAAATGTTTTGGGATCATTTTTATAAGTAAAATCAATCCTCTATAATTTAAAATCAATCCTTAAATCAAGCTAAAAGTAAAACAAATCACTACGGGATTCGTGCACTTGTGTCGACTCACATTGAGTTGTGTCGACCCATGTTCCTTACATCATGAAATCTGCTTCATTTGTGTCGACCCATGTGAAGAGGTGTCGACTCATGTATTGGTTGTGTCGACTCAAAATAATTCAGTCTCTGTTTTCGACTCAGGCTTTGGTTGTGTTGACTCATGTGGAGATGTGTGTTGAATCAAACTGCTTCAGGCTTGGAATTATTTTTCTGTGTCGACTCATGTTCAATGTGCGTTGACTCAAATTATTGATGCCTCTGTATCTTTGACAGGCCTTGACTTGTGTCAACTCATGTGAGGCTTGGGTCAACCGAGGCTGTCTTGTGTGGACTAAGATATTGCACTGTGTCGACTCTAGTTGTCGTGTGTCGATTCATGTATGTCTGACTGTCAAAAATACGAAGGAGATGTCTCTGTTGTGTCAACTCAAAAGTCTTTTGTGTCGACCCAAAAAGGCTGAAAGGTTCCAAAGTAATTTTCATTGATTCTGAGCTTTAGGTCCAGTTTGATAACTTCTTTAAGGATTCCTGAAACAACTTAACAACTTATTAACACATATTGTCAACCCCAATCACGGGTGTTAACCTTTCATAGATATTTACATCTATTTGAACCATTTTGATTTATCTATATAAGGATATATTTTCATAAAAAAAATATTTAATCTTTAAGACTTTGTTTATTATTATTAAAATCAATTAACTCATTATAAAACCTTGGGGCTAACATGATCTTGGCTAAAACACTGATTGGTTTGGACAGTGTGCAATTCGGGGTCTCTTTTGATTTTGTCAGTAGTCCCCTACTCCTCTAGGTATCTCTCGAAACTCTCCTTTTACATATTTCTCTCAATTGTTTTGCCCAACTCTCATTTTCCTGCATTTTTAATTTTTCCACTCAACTCTCCTTTTATATATATCTCTTAATTTTTTCACTCAACTCTAATTTTTTTATATTTTTTTCTCAGATCTAGTTGATGGAGAAGGTAAACATTTTGAAGTATCCACTTGCTGGAGTCTATACTCCAAGAGCCTTTCTATAAAGAGGGATTTACTGCCCTTGCATTACCATGGCTGAGTGGCAAGATTTCTTTGAAGTTCAGACTGGAAAAAACATTTGTTGGTGTTGTCCCTAGTGGACTATTCCTATAGCGATGACTTCGACCATGGAGCATCCCGGTGTCTTGCTCATAAGCTTGAGGCTGATCACTTTCTATTTTCTTTCTCGCATTCTGCGTCAGCTGGGTCGTGCTCAGACGTGCCCTCCGGTAGCGGCTCACATAATCACTTTTTCTCATTATGCTCCTTTTCTGGACCGTTATCGGCAGTTTTGATCATCTCGAAGGATAATGGACTCGGGAGATCCCTGGGTGATACATTTTTGATGTGTAATCCATACAGCTGGGAAGTGATATAGAGTGGGAAGAAGACAATGATGTGAAGAAAAGATGACTCAATCTGGTTGTTCCTGCTGCACTTCCGTTATTATGTTATTTTCTTTCTCTTTTGTTTTTGTTTTTAGAAAAAGACTTAGGATTTGCAGTTTTTCCTTTTCATGTATAAACTTTATTCGTTTAAAGCTAAGTAATGAAAAATTCTCCCTTTTTTTAATCTTTGATCTTTTCACTTTGTTCGTTTGATATTTATTTTTTCCATGTAATGAAAACTAATCAAAGGATTTTAAAAAAGATCTTTACATTGGGAATCATAATCAGATAGAAGGTTTTGAAAGATGATTTACTAGGGTAAGTTGTGTTTCCCCTTTTTTCTTTTTCTTGGAAAGGTTTATTTATGTACAGTTTTGGGACGAACTGCAAACTGAAGTTGCCTACGTATCCTAAAGAAAAGGAATCAGGCCACGACGTAGTTTCGATCTAATTTCCACTCTGGGTTTTAATACTCTCATTTTTTTGATACCCTTGTTTTGTCAAAGCTGCCCTTTTGGGTTTCCAACATTGTGAGCTACTCTTACTTTTTCCTGAGTTGTTAGTTTCATCAGTTTTTAAATCCGGCGAGCCTCTCTTATTTTCATACCCCTTTTTTAAGGGTAGTACTTTTTGAGTTGGTCCAAATTGATTAATGTATTGAAAGTGTTTCCGTTCAGGTCCATAATAATAACGGCTCCTCCTGTCATAATGGCTTTGATTATATATGGCCCGGCCTAATTCGGTTTGAATTTCCCTTTTGGATCAAAGATAGGGGCTCGAATTTCTTTGAGCACTAGGTTCCCTCCCCTGAGGTCCCAGTTTTTGACCTTATTGTTAAATGCCCGGGCTACCCTTTTCTGATAGCCTTGAACATGAAAGAATGCTCTCGTCCTCCTTTTGTCAAACAAAAGAAAGTCCTCAGAATGATCCATCTACCATTCTGCTTCTGGTATACTACATTCTGCTATTACTCGGAGAGAATGAACCTCTAGCTCTATAGGTAGAACAACTTCCATCCTGTATACTAGAGAGTATGGGGTGACTCCTATCGAGGCTCAAATTAACATCCTGTACCCCCAAAGGGAAATAGAAGCTTTTCCATCCAATCTTTACTGGCTTCTTCTATTGTCCTTGGTAGGATTCTCTTAATATTCTTATTAGCCGCCTCGACTGCTCCATTCATCTGCGATCTGCACGGGGATGACTTGTGAGTAGTGATTCTGTATTCTTCCAGCAAATCTAGCACTTTCCCTTGGAAGTGAGACCCGTTATCTAATATAATTTCATGAGGAACACCATATCGGCATATAATGTTATGCTTGATAAACTTGGCCATGTGAGAAGCTTTGAGGACTCAAAAGGAAGTAGCATCCACCCATTTAGTAAAATAGTTGACGACTACTAAGATGAATTCATGTCCATTTGAAGCTCTCGATGTGACTTTGCCAATGATATCTATTTCCCAGACTAAAAATGGCCAAGGGAAAGTCATACTGTATAGTTCTGACGGAGGAAGGTGTACTAGATTTGTATGAATTTGGCACTTGCGGCATCTTTTGACAAACTTAACACAGTTCATTTCTATTGTCATCCAAAAATAGCCTTGTCGCAAGATCTTCTTGGCCAACATCATTTCATTCATGTGAGGCCCACAAACTCCTTCGTGCACTTCTTTCACAATTACATGACCTTCTTTGTCTGTTACACAAAGCTTGTTCACCCTTTTGTACAGCTTTTTGTCATAGATGACGAATTGAGCTGCTAATCTTCTAATGGCTCTTTTATCCTTTTTACTAGCATTTTCCAGATCTTTTCCCTCATCAATAAAGCTTCAGATGTCGTGGAACCATGGCAAACCATCTCCTTCTTCTTGCTCTAAGGTTGCAACTTCGTATGCTCTCCTGCTTCTTTGTTCAATCACTAAACGCCTCATTTTGGCCTTTGTGGGTATGTCAATCATGGAGGCAAGAGTGGTAAGGGCATTAGCAAATTTATTCTGAAGCTGGGGTACATGGATGAAAATGATTTTTCTCAAAATTAGGAATAAGTCGGTCTAGCTCTTGGTAGTACGACATTACTTTCTCCTCCTTGACTTTCCATTTCTCACTGGCTTGGGAGACGACCAAGGCAGAGTCACCGATTATTTCCAATTTTTTCGCAGCCAATTCCAAGGGGGCTTGTATCTCGGCGACACATGTTTCACATTCGGCCTAATTGTTGGTGACATCAAAGTTCAGCTTATAGGCCAACGGAACATGCGAGTCATCTGGAGTGACTAACAGTATTCCAATTTTGTAACTATATTGGTTTGAGACACCGTCAAAATATAGCATCCACATATCATTCTCAACTTTCAAAATGTCTTCATTGGGAAACTAAAAATCTGACTCTTCTTGTCCCTCAACTGGCTGATCAGCTAAGAATTCTGCTACAACTTGTCCTTTTATCGATTTTTTGGTCTGGTAGTGCAGTTCGAATTTGGCCAATAGTAGTAATCATCAGGCCAATCTTTTCGTCAGTGCAAGTTTTTTGAATAGGTACTTGAGTGGGTCCATTCTAAAAATCAACACTACAGAGTATGCCAGCATGTAGTGTCGTAACTTCTTTGACGACCACACCAAAATCCAATAAGTTTTCTCTAGTGGCGTGTATCGGGCTTTGCAATCTGTCATCTTTTTTCTCAGGTAATAAATAGCATTTTTTTTGCCGTTGCCCCATTCTTGCACTAGCATGCAACCCATTGCAGACTCATTCGCTGATTGGTATAGGATTAAGGGTTTTCTTGGTTGCGGAGGGGAAAGCACTAGAGGCTTTTGTAAGTACTCTTGGATAGACTCGAAGACATTCTGGTAATGCTGATCCCATTGGAATTTCGTATTCTTTCTGAGTAAATAGAAAAGAGGTTCACAATTTGTAGTCAACTTTGAGATGAAACGACTGATGGACTGAATTTTCTCAAGAAATTCTCTAATTTTGTTCTCCGTCTTTGGGGGAGGCATTTCCAGAATCACCTTAATTTTAGAAAGGTCCACCTCTATCCCTCTTTAGGTGATGATGAATCCTAACATTTTGTCTGTTATAACTCCAAAAGTATATTTCTGCGGGTTTAGCCACATTCTATACTTCCTGATTCTCTCAAAGAATTTCTCTAAGGCTGGGATATGTCCTTCATGGTCTTTGGACTTAAAAATCATATTGTCGACATATACTTTCACTTTTTTGTGTAACATGTCATGGAGTAATGTCATTGTAGCACGTTGATGTGTGGCTCCTGTATTTTTTAAACCGAAAGGAATAACCCTATAACAATACGTCCCCCACGACATGGTGAATGTAGTCTTTTCTCTATCTTCGGGGGCCGTAAGAATGTGGTTGAAACCTGAGAATCCATCCATAAATAATAGTAGGGAATGGTCAGTAGTGATGTCCACAAGGACGTCTATGTGTGGCAGAGGGAAGTCATCTTTGGGACTTGACTTGTTAAGATCCCGAAAGTCAACACAAACTCACATCCGACCATCTTTCTTTGCCGCATGGATAATATTAGCAACCCATTGAGGGTACTCTGTCACCTGAAAAAAGCCGTTGTTCAATTGTTTGATAACTTTCTCCTTGATTTGGAAGGCCCAATCAGGCCTTACACATCTTAGCTTTTGTTTCACTGGTTTGGCATTGGGGTAGAGGGGTATTTTGTGCTGGACGATTTCTGGGTCAATTATGGGCATGTCTGTGTATGACCACGCAAAAATATTTTTAAATTTCTTTAATAATTTGATTAATGGCTCATGTTCTTTATTTGATAAAGCATAACCGATCTGGACCATTTGTGGATCCTTCTCAGTACCCAGATTTATTGAAAATATTTCTTCAATTAAAGGTTTAGCGCACATCTCTTCTTCTTTTTCAATTAAAAATTTTAGTTCCTGGAGAATAGCCCAGTCAAAATCATCTGAGTCAGAAATCAAACATTCAAATAGAAGTATAGCAGGGTAACTACAAGAGTTCTCCATATTATTATTATCAACATCGAAGGTTACAGATTTTGGAATGTATTTAGCTGAAATAGAAGACTAAGACACCCCAACAGGTGAATGCTCGGTGGACTCACCACTAAACTTTGAATCTATAGACGTAGACGAGTTTGACTCGGACCCTGACTCACTATCTACATCATCCAGAACATTATAATTGCAAGCCCAATTATCTATTATAACACTACCATCGTTTGTTATTAAGTTGTAGCAGTCGATTAGCTCATCATTACCCAACATGGCGATCTCCTCTGTGCCTTCTTTTGCGTGTATTAGAGCTGCTCCCTCAAAGAGCGACCCCAATGTGAATTTTTCTAGATCCTCGATCCAATCTTTCTCGTGCGCCTTCTCTGCTACGCCTTCGTCTTTTTCCTTGTCTTCCTCGGGTTCGCTGTCCGTTAGTTGGTGTTTAAAGAATATTTCTAGCCCAAGTGTCTTCTGCCCAGACCACTTGTCAATCCATGGTTCCAAAAATCCATAAAATGGAAAAGTCTCACATTCTTTCACTAACTGCCCATTCAGAGGCACATAGCCTGGCAGCGGAGCTAGATATTCTGTCTTACTTCTTTTATCCCATGCCTTTCTTTATGCTTCCACTTTTGCCTTAGCAAAGTCCTGGATTGTGGACTTGTATCTCAGACCAAAGGTATGGCTATTTCCCTTAACACATACTAGTTCAGTTATACCTTGTTGACTTATTCCAAGTCCTAAGCCTGGAAAGTATGACATTCTTCCCATCATAGTAAATGCCTATGGTTTCAAATATAGCTGCTCTCCAGTCATCAAAGTCTGAATAGCTGTTATTTCATCAAAGTTAAAACCGCTCAGGATGAGATCTTCTTTCCCGTGCTGTATTTCAAGCAAATGGGTGCCATCATTGGTAGATGTTTGGATGATTGATTCGCCAAAAATAGTTAGGACAACCCTATACCTTATCATTTTGACTTTATAATGGAGGGTGCATGGAATTTCCTGCATATTGGGGTCATGCAACCATGGTCGACCTAAAAACAGATTGTAGGAGGCCAGCACATCCAGTACATGAAATTCTATCTCACTGTTGGTGAGTCCTATGGTAAGAGCGAACTTGAATACTCCCAGCTTGTTTTTACGGGCATTATCATAGGCTCGTACCCCCTGGGTAGTTGGCATGAAATCCTGCTCTTTTAACCTGAGGTAGTGCACTGTTCTGAGTGGGCAGACATTCAGTGCTGACCCATTATCAATTAATACCACAAGTACCCATTTCCTAAGGCACTTTGCTGTTATATGGAGGGGCTTATTGTGTAGGGGTCCTTTAGTGGGCAGATCTTTATCTGTCAAAGCAATGATATTATTCAGCCGAGTAGGAGCAACCATTCCTATTATCTGTTCAGGAGTAGTGTCAATGGAGATGTCAGCTTTACTTAGAGCCTTCACCACGGCTTGTCTGTGTTTGTGGAATGCCATCAGTAACCCCCAAATACTCAAGTTAGTCTGAATTTTTTTGAGCTATTTTAGTACAGCGTCGTCTTCTTTTTTGGCTTCTATTGCGGGCTGGTTAGCTTCACCTTTCTACAGGTAGGCAGGTTTAAAGTGTCTTCCACTCCTGGTCAAATGCTCGATCTCTTCTTTGGGGTCCCACAGACCATCCCTTAGATCTATAGTAGTGTTTACTTCGGATAGGTCTAGTCCTTCTAATCTCCATAGATCATCTCATACTGCTTTCTCTATTTCTGTGCTGCTTGTTGGGTGGTCTGTGCCAATTTTTGACTGCCCTTCTAGGGTCGGGCCTTGTTCCTTCTCTGCCTCTTAACAACTTATTTCATCCACTACCCAAGATTCTTTGTCTCTCCAACTGTCATCGGTCCCTAAGTATTTCTAAATATCATCATTGAGAATAAAAAGGTTTAGAATGCATTCTCTTTCTTCAGAAGTGATATCTAGGTCGGCATTGTGTGTCCCTCTACTCCTATTCCTGTTCTCAGTAGTTTTGACATTAGTGGGCCCAATTCCTGTTGCACTGTCGGCTTCCTTGTTGGCTTCCTTGTCCTCTTCGTTATTCCCCTGCTTATTCGACTCTTGATTTTTCTCAGACCCAATGTGAGTCTGGCTATTAGACTCTTTCTCAGGTTCTAATCCCAAGTATTTCCTTGATCCTGCTACTGTTACTAATTATGTCCTTATTTATATTCATGTCTCTGCTCCTGTGTCTAGTTCTTTATCTGTCTCTGTCTCTGCTTCTGATTTTGTTCCTGACCCAAATCCTGTTCCTGATCCCGTATTCCCTCGGTTCCCCTCTAATTCCTTTTCAATTCGTTTGCGTTCGCCTGTTCTATACTTTTATCTGGTAGGGTGCCAAAGGTAGAAAGGTCATCATCATCGGGATCATTTTAACCCCCAATTCTATCTAATTGGTTGTCTGTACCTTCATCTCCTGACTCATCTGAAGAGAGCCAACCATCATTGTCAATATCTACGTTTGGGTTATAGAAGGTAAACTCCACGTGTACCTCATCATTTGCTATTATATTATCCCATTCCTCTAGCATTTCCTCTACATTCTCGAACTCTACTAGATTGTTTTCCTCTACATACAGAGTCCCTTCTGCGTCCAAAGAGAATAGAGAATTCTCTTTGGGGAGAGATGGACTTGGTTTGAAAGCCCCTTCCAGGTAGATGTAGATGTTAGGATCATACCAGGGCAAGACTTTGTGGATATGGTTTAAATTCCGAGGGGCTTGGTTTATTTGATTTAGCAATGGATTGGTGCTAATATTAGGCTTGGCTACCGTTGGGGATGGGATCACCTTGTTATCAATCAAGTCCTGAATCTTGTGCCGAAGCCTCGTACAATAGTTGATGGCATGCCCATGCATCTGATGGTATTCATAGTACATATAAGGGTTGTACCTGGCTGGGAGTGGATCAGGAATTAGCATTCAATTGAGGGGCTTAAGGTGCTTAAGGTGTCCTTTTTCTATAAACCTTGGGAATAACACGGAGAGTGGTACACTCAGTTGAGTGAATACTTTCTAGAAAGGTGTGGGTGAAAATGATGGTCTAACCAGCCCTAGCTGAGGGTTGAGATGATTTACTTTCACATTTCTCGGTATGATATTATGGGGAAAATTTCGGCTAGCCTTGTTGGTTGGATAGCTGCTCTGACCCTGATAAGGCCTCCGAGGTTTATATTGACTTGTGCCTGCTTCTGTTCTAGCTTTCATTCTCTCAATCTCTCCTATTTGGAGGGCATCCTCAATTTGGATTCCTGCATCAACCAGTTGCTCAAAAGTCATGAGCGGCTGAGTGATGAGGTACTTTCTAAATTGGAGTTACAAGTTTTTTACCACCGTTCGGACCTGTACTTTTATTTAAGGTCGGTTGGTTATCTTTGCTGCTTTACCCCTCCAGCAGATCAGGGAGTTAACAAAATTTTCCCAGAGATTCTTTTTGGTGGTCTCCAACTCTCTCATTGTTACGTCTAGCTGGACGTTATAGTTGTACTGCCTGACAAACGCAGTAGAAATATCCTCCCAAGAGTTAACTTATATGACGACCCTAAGGGGGTTGAATAGGGTCTTTAAAAAACTTGTGAATTTTAAATAAGCTATTTAAAGCATGAATGAATACTAGCAGCCTAAAAGTGTAAGCCTATAAGCAAGCAAGAGATTGAGGATAGAGAAAGAGAAGAATACCAGAATTTATAGTGGTTCAGCTTTAACTTAGCCTACGTCCACTCCTAAAGCACCTCTTGAGATTTCTTCACTATGCCAAAACACTTGTGAGTTTGCTCTAAACCTTTCAACAAGATCCACAAAGCTACTTTTCAAAGTCACCAGACTTCTAACACTTGTGATCCTTTTTGTGTGTTTACACCACACACAGTACTGAATAATAGGTGACTCACCTCTATCAATTTTACAAAATTTGATGTAAGAGTTTTGATGTCAACATATCAAGATACATGACTTTGGAAACAGAGTAGATGAATACAATTTAGCTTCACAGAATAGATAGCCAAATGACAGAGAATATAATTAAATTACTAAAACAGTTTTCAGTGTAAGTGGCAGAGCAGAACTTCTTGAGACTGATGAAGAGTGACTGATGTCTCTTGGATTTATTCTCAAATCAGAATATGAGAGTGAGAGAATGAGAATAATGTATTTCTAATTTAGTGCTTGAGTTCTGGTTTTCTCAGTTGCTGTCAAAGTGATCAAGCTGTAGTCTTTTTATAGCCACAGGAAAGAATGACCGTTGTAGTATGATCTGATCTTCTTCCTTGAATCAAGCAATCTAATTTGGCTTGATTTGATCTGTTGTGATTTGCAATCATCTTTAACTGTAGATTCAATCCTTGAAATAGCTGTTGTAATTCAAAAATCAGTTCTAAAATAGCACTGTTCATTCGAACTGTTCCAATCCCCAAAAATCTCGTAACTAGTTTTTTCTTGATTTGATCCTTGATTCTTGATGATCTATTCTGAGACGATTTGGGATTATTCATATATAAAAAATTGATCCTCATTGTGGAGATCCTGCCCTCTATCTCTTTCTATTCTCTCTCATCCGTCCCTCACTCAAAACGAGGAGTATATGCGGAACGAACCACGAGAAGAGAAAAGAAAGAGGGGTTTTCCCTCAAATGTGCGTCTGTGTTGAAGACCGCACAATTT
>JAUTBS010121022.1:0-12613 GCA_032361285.1 Aequorea victoria | reverse complement strand
TTAGGATTTTTGAGAAATCAAAAATTGAGAGAGATGTGGCGACCAGTTTTGGTGATCACCTACCACGTCTCTATTGATCGGACAATCGGATCATACACCAGAAGATCCAAGGTTGTAGTACTGATTCAAATCTACTGGAATCAGAAGGTAGTTTTTTTAAACTCCGGGTAAACTAATAATCAATTAATCTGTATTAATTATCTGATCTAAGATTCGTAGGCAATTTTTGCCTACCATTGTTGACTTGAAGGTTTGGCAAGATTGAATTCTAAAGATCTTCCGTGATGGGTCGATCTTCCTTCCTTACCTATAAATCGGAATCTCTGCATTGAGACAAGAGCAGAGTAAAGACCAGAGAGCAGAAAGGAGAGAGTGAGAGGAATGTATTGCATCAGATAGCAATCGATCAGGAATTGAAGAGGCGTTGAGCATTGTGTTATGCTTGTGTGAGTGTGAGATTGTAACAGAGAGTTGAGTGAGAATAAGCAAGAACAGTGAGAGTGTTTTTTTGGGTTTGTCTTTGTGGTTTTTCTCTCCTGCTCTCCATTATTTCTCAATCGTCGATATAATCGTATAAGTTCCTGATGTCCATGGACGTAGGCCCAAGTTTTGAACTACGTATTTTCTCGTGTATTGTGTGTGTGATTGAATTTCGAGAAGTGTGAACAGTCCCAAAAAGTGGTATCAGAGCCTAAGCGAGGCATCGGTGGACTTTTGCAAATTTGTCCAAAATTAAAATTCGTCCAAATCAACTTTTGATCACACCAGGAGGAGCGTCTCCTTGAGAGGAGATCACCGGAGCAAAGACAAAGCTCATCGAAGCTCGCACGTGTCTACACGCGTCGATGGAAGGTTATGCGAGTGGGACTCACTCGCCCACGCGCCTCAGTTGTCTTCTTCACCCGAGTGGAGACCCGAGACACGGACCCGACCCATTTCCAAATCGATGACCCACGCGCGCCTGGAGCTAAGCCGCGAGCCATTTGAGTCGCGTTGACCGTTGACCATGAGAATTTAACTGTGTGTTTGACCAGTCGAGAAATTAGTTTTTCGGTGCGAGAAATTGACTTTTTTTGCAAGATTTTAACCGGGGATCGCGAGATTTTGATCTAAAATAAAAGTAATATATTTTTAGGAAATGTATTAATTTTTGGCTTTATATTTGTTCAAAAATAGTCTAAATATTGTATCGTACAGCCGATATTTTGACCGTTTTAGCGAGTTTTATTTTTCTTTCCTCATAAGACTCTACCCAAATATTATTCTCACTATAAAAATGTGAGATCCACCTTCTAGCCAATTCGTAGAGATGGAAGACAATGCTTCAGGAGCCATGATAAAACTTACGGCCTCGAACTTTACAATGTGGAAGCCACGAATGGAAGATATTCTATATTGCAAAGACTTGTACGACCCCTTGGAGAATGAAGGTGCTAAACCAACTATAAAGATAGACGCCGATTGGACAAAGATGAACTGACAGTCTACTAGTCTCATCTGACAATGGATCGACCATAGCATTTTTCATCATTTCACTCAAGAGACGAGTGCCTATAGTCTCTTAAAGAAATTAGAGGTTATGTACCAGTCCAAGTCATTCCGGAACAAAGCCCTATTTATGAGGCAGCTTGTGAACCGAAAGTTGAAGTTCGACAGTTCTGTAGTCGAGCATACCAGTGAGTTTCAAAACCTGGTGAACCAGCTAGCAACCGTCGAGATGAAACTTGATGACGAAACTCAAGCACTATTACTTCTCAGCTCCTTGCCAGACCACTGAGAGACATGTTGGAATTTTTATCTAAAATCAGTGTCAGATATTTTATATTATTTTTTAATAATATAATGAATTGTCTCAGCCCATTTATATCTGTATTTGTGAAAATTATATTTTAATTATCTTTAATTAATATGCGAAATGTCGGTAATTATACACAGTAAAGATTCTGGTAAGTAGAGCTTGCCTTACTTACAGAAGATCAGAAGTTCAGTTCTTGTATAATTATATTAGTTCACAGCCTAGATATGGTTGATATGTTATCGTTATAGCTGCGAGCACAATCTCAGTGATTTATCTTAACCATAAGAATTTGTTTGATAATTCAAAAAAGATTGTGTTCGGTACACCAGGAATGTATTGAACAGTACCAAATATGAAATTAAAATTCATATACTGACATGATTGGACTTATACAATTTTACGATTTGCTCGAGTGCTTATAGATTCTTAATCCCGATAAATATTGATTACTGACGTGTTTTAATATTTTATTACTTTGAATTACTTACGGGCAAAATTCAATCTTATTGTTTCAATAGATCCTGTAGTTTGGGTAACAAATATTAAAATATGATCAGTATTATATTTTGGAGAAATCTGTGTCCAGAATAATTCTAAATTGTAATACCCACTTGATAAATTCATAAATTTTGTTACTACCAGTAAACCTGATAAGTGGATTATTAATTTAATCCAGTAGTATATCAAATAAGTTGAATTTGGTAATCAATGATTGTAGATGTTGGTGAAATTAAATTATCAGTAGTTAAATTTTACTAAGCGGGTATTAAAAATTTAATACGGAGAATTATATTATTTGCTATGTAACTCGGTAAATAAGGACTCTTATCATAATGATCTGAGATAATTAAATTGGAGTACAGTTGTAATTATTTATTAAAATTAATTACAATTAAAAAAAATAGAAATATATCACAAGATGTTGATATGTCATTTCTTAATTCTTTTGAAAGTCAATTTAGTTATTATCCTGGGGTCCGAGTGTAGTCCATAATTGCAGATCAGATTCCTCTCATTCTCTATAAATATGAGCCTTGATTATGAATAAGGGTTGAGAAAAAACTCATATTGTAGACGACTAGAGTTTTAGTCAGGAGAGAGAGAGAGACGAAGGCCAGATCGATGACCACCCACCGAGTTCTTACTGATCGTGCAATCATATCATATACTGAAAGATTTGAAGAGTTGCAGTACTAATTCATACTTACCGAAATGAGAAGGTGAATTTTTTAAACTTCAGATAATATAAAATTAATCCGTATTAATGATCTAATCTAAAATTCGTAGGCAATTTTTTACAAAATCCAACAAGACATTGGTGGTTTTTCTGAGTAATTTCACAAAATGAAAGTTGACCATAAGTATGGTCAAAAATGCTTTGTTCAACGAGGAATTCAGAAGAGAGAAATGGGCATGGGTCAATCACACCCCTTGTCACAGAGAACAAATGAGGAAACTGAGGAAGGAGCAGAAGCAAAAGCAGAGGTCCAAGAAGGTCTCAGGATAATAATGATTCCAGAGACAGTAGTAGCCAGTACAAATCCAGAGTCCAATGTTACGAATGTGGCTAGGTGGGCCATATCAAAAGATTCTGCATATTTTAAAAGATCAAGGCTAGGCAAGGCCTCAATCAGCAGAACTCATAAGACACTAGCACATCAACCATTGTATCAGAGACGTTAGTACACTCTGCCAATGAAGAATGTCTTCATTTTGCAGACCACAGCATAGAGTGGATCATTGATACAACAGCTTCTTACCATGTCACTACCCAGAAAGAGTTCTTTAGTTATCATGAAAGTTTGAGATATATCCATCAAAACCAGTGTTGGGTGCAGGATGGTGCTGAGAGACATAAGACATGTTCCTAATTTATGTCTTAATCTAATATCAGCAAGTGTTTTGGATCGACTGGTATACAAGAATGCATTTGATAATGGTCGTTAGAAGCTGACCAAAGAAGCGTTGGTTATAGCCAGAAGGCAGGCGTGTTGTACGCTGTATAAGACTCATTTGAAGATCTGCTCAAACAGTCTCGATACAGTTGAAAACGAGGCTTCACCGAACTTATGGCACAAGAGGGTAGGTCATATGAGTCAGAAAGGCTTAGAGATTTTGACAAAGAAGTCGGTCATTCTCTTTGCCAACGATATTCCTTTGAACCCTTGTGAGTTTTATTTATTTGGGAAACAACATAGGATTTTATTCAGGTCCTTTTCAAGGAAGAGATCAGAGTTGTTAAGTCTGGTACACTCTGATGTATGTGGGCCTATTGAGGTAGATACTTTTGGATACATAAAGTATTTTCTTACTTTTATTGATGATGCATTAAGGAAATTATGGGTACATTTCCTGAAGACAAAGGATGAGGTATTCCAGTGTTTTCAGAAGTTCCATGCCATGGTGGAATGAGAGATCGGGAAGCGTTTAAAGTGTCTCCGCACAGAAAATGGTAACGAGTACACGTCAAACGAGTTCAAAACATATTGTGTTGATCGAGGTATTCGGCACAAGAAGACAGTACCCGAAATTCCTCAATATAATGAAGTTGCAGATAGGATGAACCGCACCATTATGGATAAAGTGAGATGCATGCTCAGAATGGCCAAGTTGCCTAAACCATTATGAGGAGAAGCCATAAATACTACCTTTTATTTGATTATCAGATCGTCATCTGTCCCACTGAATTTTGAGACACCCGAGAAGGCCTAATCTGACAGAGATGTCTCTTACTCTCATCTAATAGTGTTCGGGTGTAATGCGTTTGCTCATGTGTCTAAGGAGCAAAGATCTAAACTTGACGACAAGTCCACTCCATGCATTTTTGTGGGCTATGGAGGTGCAGAGTTTGGATTCAAGCTGTGGGATCTAGAATTGAAGGAGGTGATTCGAAGCAAAGACGCAGTATTCCACGAAAGCCAGACTATAGAAGACTTTGTCCAAAAGCCAACAAGGTCTGTCAATGTTTCGGGAATTGTACCAGATCTTGTACAACAAAGTGTCACAGATGAAGTACAAGATGAAGATCCAGAAGTCGAGAAAGAGGGTGTTAAGCAGGGGGAGCAGACCCATCCACCATAAACCGAAGAAGAGGGTGTTGAGCAGGGGGGGCAGGCCCCTCCACCAGAAATTGAAGAACCTCAGGTGAGGAGAACGACTAGAGAGCACATGTCGTCGACTAGATATCGTGCTTCTGAGTATATGTTACTGACAGATGAAACGGATCCAGAAGGCTATCAGGAGGCACTGACCCACAGAGAGCGAAGCCATAGAAGAGCAAGAGGTGAAGATAGTGAAGATTCATACCGATAAGAATTCTACAAGCATAATGACGAAAGTTGTGTCCAGAGACAAGCTCAATATTTGCAGAGATGTGGACGGAATGGACTCCAACAGAAGAGTTTGGCAACACTTCCTCTCCCATGGGTATGGAGGGGGAGAATTGATGGGATTCACTCCCATGGACATTTTTTCTTCACATGCGCCGACTCCCGCATGCCATCGCCTACCTTCGCCGACTTTCGCATGACATCGCCTACCATTGTTGACTTGAAAGTTTGGCATGATTGGATTATGAAGATCTTCCGTGATAGATCTATCTTCCTTTCTTACCTAAAAATTGGAGCCTCTGCATTGAGAAGAGAGCAGAGTAGAGAGCAGAGAGTGAGAGGATTCGATCGCATCAGATAGCAATCGATCATGAATTGAAGAGGCGTTGAGCATTGTGCTCTACTTGTGTGAGTGTGAGATTGTAACAGAGTTGAGCGAGAAGATACAAAAATAGTGAGGAGTGTTTTTTTGGGTTTGGCTTTGTGGTTTCTATCTCCTTTCAACCGTCGATATAATTATATAAGTTATCGCTCTCCGTGGATGTAGGTTAAAGTACTGAATCACATATTTTTTTATGTATTATACGTTTAATTAAATTTTGGAGACAGTGAACGATCCCAACACTTTCATAAAGTGTCATATTATTTATCATCCTATTCTCGGTATTAAAGCAAGAGTGGCCGATTTGCTGGATCAAAATGGAGCTTGGAGGAGGATCTCAATTCAAACTTATTTAACATCAACTTGAAATATATACATTTTTTTCCTAAAATTTATAACATTAGTTCAAATTTTATAATTAAGTATTTTCAATGATATTGTAAATTATATATTAAAAATTCTTCTAAATTTCTTTATCATATACAAACTTTTAAACCCCTCGCAGTACCTAAATTATTTTAAGTTTTTTTAATCTTTATTACTTTTTGAAAGAAAAAAAATCCTCAACTCTCATTATACTTAGGTAAGAAACTTATTTTATAAGATGTGATGAAAGTAAAGAATAAATATTCAGAATTTGCACTTCTCAATCTATTGATATTTATTTTTATGTGCCAAAATTATATTATATGAATTTATAAATATTTATTTTTTAAATTAAATAATTTAACCTAACACTGAGTTAAGAAAGAAACATAGGGATGTTGAAAATTCCATTTAGAATGTGTATCAATCTAAAAACTATTTTTAATTTTGACAAACATAATTAAAAATAAAAATTTAATTACTCATTTTTTTTTATTAAATGATTAGTATGTGTTTCAAATTTAACTTTTTTGAAATAGATTTGGAAGTTAAAATTTGAAATAATAAAAAATTAGATATCTAATTTAAAATTAACCGTCAACATAAATAATTAAATTTTTTAAATGTAGAATTTTTCGAAACCCTATACGAATAAGTAATTCTTTTATAACTCAGTTCGCGATTATATTTATATTTTAAATTCCATCCATTCAACAAAATAAAAGCCCTTGAGTTTATTCAAAAATAATTTTGGAAATATATTAGCACCAAACAAAATGGAAAAGATAAATTGTATCCGTCCAGTTTCCCCCTTTTTGTTTACAAAAAATTATATTTTTTATAGGCTTTTTTTTCACAAAAAAAAAACGAAAATTATAATTTTTAAAATTTATATTCTTTCAAATTGTATCTCTATGTGTATCATTTTTTTTAGTACTCTGCAAAAATTTCTTGTACTCGACATGTGAGACTGTGAGAGCTCCAAACTACTTGAATTCGTTTTAACTTTTTTGACTGGAAATGCAAAAAAACAAAACTAACAAACAAAAAGGTCAAAGTTTAATTTACCAATCAGGGTGTTGTGTTCCGTGTTTGGCGCATTCTGACCTAATTCTACACGCATGTCTGACCAAATTCATGATCCAAACACAGCGGCCTCAGACATCCAGTGCCACAATCTGGTACGGTTGTGTTCCGTATTTGGTGCATTCTTGACTTATTTCCAGACCTTTGAACTCTTGAAGAAAAATAAAAGCCCTAATGCCTTCAAGGAGTTTGAAGCGCATTCAAACAATGCCTGGGAAAAGTGACAGCCATAATGGTGATGCCTGAATAATATAGCCCTAAAAAGTAGGTACGAAGCATCATATTTTCTGCACGGAATCATAAAAAAATAAGCTCAACAATCATTATCAAAACTTTTCAGTTTGGCAAACTACCCGGCCCGACCCGACATGAATATAAGTACAGGCTACATGAATATAAGTACAGGCTATGTGTCGGGTGCGGCTACTTTTTATCGAACACAACTAAAATCTCAATCATGAGAGAATAGTGAAGACAATATACAAAAATCAGATATATGACTTCTAATTATCATGTGCAACAAAACTATTAAGAATGAAAACAAATGTCTGATATAAGAAATCAATATGTATAAACTAATACATACCTGTAAAAGCTAAAACATTGCTGAATTGCTCCTCGACTCATTTTTTTTGTCGTATTCACGCACTCACATCTATTTTTTGGATACTTTTTAGCTGAGTTTGCGTATCTTTAGTTTAGAGATTTCTTTAGTTTAGAGATTTCATGTGTTCGATCTTTAAATACACACTCGCACTAGGCACTTGTACCCTAGTTCGTGTAACATAGATCATTATTTCGTCCCGTAAGACTTTCAGACTTGAAATTGCTCTACACTTTCATATTATAAATTTGAATCTTGACATTCGGAACAGATTGTATAAGCTACCGAATTGCGCGATAGAGTCAAAGACTACATATACTCATTTGCATTTTAAGCAAGAATCTAAAAAGGCAACTGTTCCTGGATGAAAGTTATATATTCCATGAACTTAAGAGCAGTAACCCTTTTCACACACACAAATAACATGGAAAATTTATAAAAAAAATACGAAAAAGAAAAAAGAAAACCACTCCTTTTTGCAGTTTTCCATACGAACGTTTCTCCCCAGTACCTGCAAATAGTATGCAGTTATCAACGCTCTGTTTAAATCTTAACTTGTACACAAGGGTAATTGTATGCAGTGAAGATCAAGCAGTTTTGTTTCTTCTAATGGTCTATAACAAGGCAATTTCAAAAGCAGGAAAGTAATATTCACAAGCAGAGTTCTTGTCGGCTAGCATCTAATTATCAAACATCTTAAATAATCTGTTCATGCATTTTGTATGATACTTGGATTTAACAAACAACCTCAGCATCGGCTAGCTATGTTAAGAATAATGCTTTTCAGCTACTCGTATGATCAAAAACTTTGTTTTACAATAAAGAAGTACTAGTCTAAACCTGCCTTTGTTATTTGAGTTTTGTTGACCGAGGGTTGCCAAAATCCTTGCACTAAATGGACCTGCAACCACCCCTAATGACAGAACAAATGAAGCATTTTCGAGGTTCATGCTTAGTTCTGACAAAACAGCTAAAGGAATTTGGGCAATAGTAGACATGGAAGGCTGAAACATGTCAACAAAAATAAAAATAGTAGGATTAGAAATTATTGGGAGGGAGAGAGTAAAGGAAGAAGTTAGCTACAGCAGTTAATAACAGTTTGTTACACAATAGTAACGACTGATCAAGTCTTGATGTAATTAAGAATCACAGTTTTAGTTAGTTACACTGGGTTTAAACAGAAGGCATTTGCTTATATATACACTTGATCTGTATTTCATATGCATAGAATGAAGATCAAATTCATTCTATCAATCCTACTTCATGGTATCAGAGCACTACTCAACTTGCGTCCTTCTCTGATCCTTTGCATTTTTTTTTCTTTTATGGTTAAATCTTCATCTTCTTCAATAAAGAAGTTTTGCAACTTCTATATAAAGTTATTGGCTACAATGGTGACTGATTTTGGTCTCTCCTCTCTACAATTTCTGGTTTGAAACCTGAATTCTCTGGTTACAATAAAACTTGATGTTGGAAACCATCTCCCGTGGAAAGCTCAAATAAGAATTGTTCTCAACGCCAATGGTCTTCTTCTTTATGTAGACGGAACGATTCCGAAGCCATTAGAGGCAGAAGAAACTGCTGAAGGATCAGGACTTACGAATCCTGACGTCACTGAATGGTGACGTGCTGATAGGTATTCTTAGTTCCATTAATGGAACACTTCATCCTTCAATTTTACCACATGTAGTTCATCCGAAAACACGCATTTGAGGAATGGCACTCTTGAAGAATCTATTAAACTCTTATACTCGTTCTCATATTATGCAACCAAGAATTGATCTTCAGCTGATAAAGAAAAATTCAAATCAGTCAATGAAGGTGTATTGTGATGAGATCAGAGTGTTACAGATAAGCTTGCTGCGGCATCTTTGGCTGTCTGATGAAGAAATTATTCTTCATATATTGAAAGGCTTGCCTCGTCAATTCACAATCCAAGCTAGATCCACACCTATCGCAATTGATGAGTTACATAGTCTTTTATTGAGTGAAGAGATCCATAAAAAAATGGAAGATCTGGATCTTAATTCTGAAATTGATTCCTCTGCAGCCTTTATTAATGCAAGAACTAGTTCTTCAGCAAGAGGTAATTATCGTGGATCAAGGTTTTGTCATAGCATGCGTCAAACAGGCAGAGGATCATCAGCTCGACAATATTTTGGCTTTTCTAGAGATAATTTGAGTGAAAACAGAGGGAGATCAAATCGTAAGAAGTGGTAATTGGAACAAAAGTAATGTTGATTCCTCTGATAGGTGTCAGATCCGTGATAAACCCAGGTACACAGCAAATGATTGTTGGTTTCGCCTTGATCGTGACTATTCTCCATCATCACAATCTCAAGCAATAGATCATGTTACAGCTGATCTTTCCAAATTAAATTAAGCTGAAACCTACAATGGATCTCAACAAGTTACCATCGGTGATGGTAAGAATATTCGTATAACACCCACAGGTGGAGGTTTTCTAAACTCTTCTAAAAGCTTTCTTCTCAAGCATGTGTTACATGTTCCGCAAATTTCACAATCTCCTCTGTGTTCATAAGTTTGTTCTTGGGAATAGTTGAAATACAAATATTTAATTTGTAGGGTTTTAGAGAAAAGTAAGTTTAAAATTACTAAGTTAATTAGTTCATGTCACCTCACATCTATTTAAATTAAATCAATTCTCACATAATTACAATAATAACCTTAAAACACGGAAATAAAGTAAAACTAATACGTTAACACACGCCCGCAAGTTAGAGCATATATGTCAAAAATGCCCTAACGTGGAAGACAGTGGCGAAATGAAGGGCAAGCCAAAGACTTGGTGAATATGTCGCCGAGCTGGTCGTCAGAGCGAATAAAGGGTGTGATAATACGTTTCTGCGTCAATAAATCCCGAATGAAGTGATAATCAACCTCTATGTACTTAGTCCGCTTATGAAAGACAAGATTATTAGCAATAAAAATAATGGCTTAATTATCACAAAATATTGGTATAGAAGTAGGAGTGGGTATGTCGAAATCGTGAAGTAGAGACTGAACCCACATCATTTCAGATACTGTGTGGGCCATAGCACGATACTCAGCTTCAACACTCGATCGAGCAACCACGGTTTGCTTTTTATTGCGAAGTGACTAGATTCTCACCAACAAAGGTGCAATAACCAGATGTAGACCGCCGATCGGAGCGGCTACCAGCCAAATCGGCATCACTGAACCATATTGCTTTTTATTGTGCCAAGTGACCAGATTCTCACCAACAAATGTGCAATAACCAGATCTAGACCGCTAATCGGAGCAGCTACTAGCCCAATCGGCATCACTGAAACCAACAATAAACAGGGAATCAAATGGTCGATATAGCAATCCACGATCAGGAGCACTCTTCAAATAACGCAACATATGACAAACAGCATCATAGTGAGACTAGCGAGGAGCATGCATATATTAGCTAATCACCCCAACAACATAAGTAATGTCGAAACGAGTAACCGTGATATAAATGAGTTTCCCAACTAGACGACGATAGCGGTCAACATCAGGAAAGGAATTACTAAGCATCAAGCTTAACTGTAGAATCCATAGGAGTAGCAGCAGGACGGGTACCAAGAAACCCAGTCTCAGATAAAAGATCAAAAACATACTTTCGTTGAGATAAAGAAATACCCTGAGAGGAGTGGGCAACTTCAATCCCAAGAAAATAACGAAGAGCACCTAAGTCATTGGTATGAAAGTGCTGACTCAAATGATGTTTCAAAGCAACAATATCAGCATCATCATTACCGAAAATGATAATATCGTCGACATAAACAATGAGCACAATAGTTCCAGCATGCGAATGATGGACAAAAGCAGAATGGTCAGAGGTAGAGTGCCGAAAACCATAGGCAAGAACAACAGAACTGAAGCGATCAAACCAAGCACGAGGGGACTGCTTCAAACCATACAGGGCCTTACGTAAACAGCAAACAAGAGGCTCACTGCCCGGCACAACATAGCCAGGAGGTTGAGCCATATAGACCTCCTCCTGAAGATCACCATGAAGGAAGGCATTCTTGATATCAAACTAATATAGTGGTCAAGAACGACTAACGGCAATAGATAGAAGGATCTAAACTGAATTAAGTCGAGCCACTGGCGAAAAGGTCTCCAAGTAATCAACACCATATGTTTGGGTATAGCCTTCCGCCACCAACTGCGCCTTAAGACGATTGACAGACCCATCAGGTAGGTATTTTACAGTATACACCCAGCGACAACCTACAACCTTTTTCTCAGGAGGAAGAGAGGTAAGCTCTCATATCTGATTCTTAGGAAGGACACTTATTTCCTCATCTATAGCTTGTTTCCAACAAGACAAGGACATAGACTGCGTATAAGAGGAAGGAACCGAAACATAAGATAAAGTACTAGCAAAGGAGTTAAAACAAGAAGATACACGATCATATGAAACATACAAAGCAATAGGATGTTAGGTACAAGTACGTTTACCTCGGCGCAAAGCGATGGGTAAATGATCATCCAGAGGAGGAAAGGAAGATGAAAGAGCAGAAACCTCTGATGGAGAAGATGGAGGTGTCGGGCTATAAGAGACAACTTGCCTACCATGAGAGTGTTGATATACCTGCAAAGGTAACGAAAGAGGTAAGGGTAAAGTACGAGAGGTCGACGCCCCCTCACGACGGCAGATAAGGTCAGAGGATAACTCCTTACCGGAAGAAGTGAAGAAAAGAGTCTACTCGAAGAAGGGTGACATTCGCACTAACAAAATATCGACGAGATTCAGGATGATAACACTTATATCCCTTTTGAGTACGAGAGTACCCAAGAAAAATACATTTACGAGCCCGAGGAAATAACTTATCAAGGCTGGGATTAAGAACATGAACAAATGCAACACAACCAAATACCCGGGGAATGAGAGAAAAATGGGATGAATCAGGGTATAATAAAGCATACGAGGACTTATGATTCAACATGAGAGAAGGCATACGATTAATGAGATGACAAGCAGTAAGGACAGTATCACCCCAAAAGTGTTTTGGTACCTGCATGTGAAACAA
>JAUTBS010120912.1:0-12613 GCA_032361285.1 Aequorea victoria | reverse complement strand
TTTTGAACTATATTGTACTATGCATGATTCCATTCACCTGTTTATACTGATGTTGTCCCATAACATTTTCAGGTAGCCTGTGAGATGAGATCGAGTTGATGGACTGCTGTAGGGATCCAAGTCTTTTGACCTCTAGGAAATATTATGATTTTCTTTTTGCATTTATCTTAGTACATTTGATCATGGATTTTATGACATCATTGTGATGAGACATTAGGTTGTTTGACCCATTTATGTCAAGTATGAATATTATTAATTAATGCATGGAGATTATTACTATTTTAGCATATAGTTAGCTAATCTTTGATTAAGATTTACTTGGTTCGTTGGGACAAATGCCCATAATTCATGGCCGGTCACAGTACCCGTTTTTGGGGCGTGATAAAAATAACCCCATATTTACCATCGTGATTCCCAAAGAGCATATACTATCCTAGACAACTCTGGTAAACTAGTTCTTTGATTGTGAAGAACTGTACCATCCCATATCAGTGAACCGTTCTCTAAAGTGCATTCCATTGTTATCAAAGAATTGGAAGTCTACACACCTATCGTCTGGTACCTTCCTATACTTGAATAATTCCTCATACCTTTGTCTGGTTTCTTGGTTCAAGCATTCGATACTTTGATCCTCATCAGCTATCGTCGGACCCTTCCCTTTCTTCGAAGCTCCTTTCTTGCTTTTTGTCTTCTTCCTTTTAGAGCTTTCACCTTGATCCTTTTCAGTTCTATTTCTCTTTGAAATGATTAGAGGAATTGCGGAATCCATGAGAGCAAAGACGATTTATCAAACTAGAGAAAACAACGGGGTTCAAAAACCTAGTGTTTTTGAAAGAAATAGGGTTCGAGATATTGTGACGAATGATGATTGAGAGGCTAGGATTAAGATAAAAGGATTGATTGAGGGAGACGAGAGGATTCGGAAGAGAAGGTGCAAAGTTTTGGATCGACTTGCGAGAGAGAGAGGGAATGTTGAACTAATTTAAATGTTGGGCCCCATACACAGTTTTTATATATACCATTGACCTGAGTGGACTCAGAGTAGAGATTTAGTCGACCCAACTATGTTTAGGGATTAAGAAAAAATAACTACCTGAGTCGACCCTAAGGCTTCTCTGAGTCGACTCACATATGACAAAAATGAAGAAAACAATAATCATCCAGATTTTCATGTAGACTTTAATTCAACAACGCAGAGACATCGATTTAATCATGTTTTTCAATCAAAATACCATGGAAATCATAAAACATCTCACATAATTATCAATTTAGCATAAATTTCAAGCTTATCTTCAACATTTTCATGAACCATACCATATCAACATAATCAAACAAATAGGATTATGGATTCAACGTGCCTAATTCATCTTTAATGTAATTAAATCTTTCTTCATTTAAAGGTTTACTGAATATATTAGCTAATTGGCGTTCCGTACTTATAAATTCCAATGAGATATCTTCCTTTTTCACATGGTCTCTAATGAAATGGTGTCTTATCTCTATCTTCTTAGTTCTTGAATGTTGAATGGGATTCTTATTTAAGCTAATAGCACTTGTGTTATCACATTTTATTGAAATTTTATGATATTTCAAATTAAAGTATTCCAATTGTTGTTTTATATAGAGTACTTAAGCGCAATAACTTTCTACAGCTATGTATTCGGCTTCGGTGGTAGAGGTAACTACTGAATTTTATTTCTTACAAAATTGCGAGACTAATGAATTTCCTAGAAAGTGACATGATCAGCTAGTACTGTAAAGACTCACTTTTTCGCCAGTACTTTAACCTAGGCGTAATTATAACCTAATCAAATTAAGAAGTGTTAAACCCTAGAAATTGAATCACATAAACTCTAATAGTAAATTTTAAAGGTTCAACACTTAGAAGCATCAAACAAGTGGTAACTTAGACTTAGGAATTCAATCAATATAGGTCAAGTATGAAACAATAAGTTTGGCCACCTAGATCACGGACCAAATACGTGATTTTGGCTTAAAGTTCAACATGGAAATTTAATCCCATGGACCCATTAATCAAACTAATGAATTAAATTTTAATTTCAAAGTTTTAATAATTACATTTAAGTCCTTCCATGAACTAGTTCAAAAAATTACATAAAAAGGCCAATTTTTGTTAAAATATCAAAAGGGCCCCACATAATTATTTCAATTATTAAATTAAAAAAATAAAACAAATAATTAAAGGACCATTAAGTTCCCAAACCGGTAGCCCATAGGTGAGGTAGTGTGATGTGACAATTTTTGTATTTTTTAAAAATAGGAAAATAAGTGAAAGATTTGGATGTGATGTTTGAGTATAGGATAAGTAAGTCTTGTTTGGAAAAATAATTCAATTATATACTAACTAAATTATTGTAGAAGATTATTATACATTTAAATATATTTCATGAAAATAGAAATACACAGATTAATTAAATTATGGGAGAAAACTACCCAAAAAAACATTAATGTATTTTTTCCCCATTTTGCAATCATCAAAATGTCACTCAAATCAACTATTGAGTGTACTATATTAGAAGACTTGAAAAGTCTTCTTATGACTCCCAAATAGTATATTGAATGACTAATTAAGTCATTTAATTTAATTTCTAAAAATAAAAAAATTGAGCCTATAAATAGCATGACCCTTCCATACCTTTTTCCATTTTTTTTCCAACTCTCCCACTCCCTCTCTACCTCTCCTTGCTCGGCCAACTAGAGGAGAAGAAAGAATAAAAGAAAGAAAAGGAAGAAGAAAGAAGAAGGAAGAAGAGAAAGAAGAAAAAGGAAGTAATAAAACTTGAATCTAGGAATCCATCTTTAAGAACAAGAAACCTAAAGTAAGAGACTTCTAGAACTCCTTATTTCTTTCCTAATATCATCTTCTCTACTCACATCCTCTACAAGATAAAAACAAAGAACTAAAAATGGAAGAGGATAGGCGTAAAGTCTTGAACCATGAAATAGTTCAAGAACCTTGTTCTAGAGACCTTCTAAATGAACTTTAAATAAAGGAGAAATATTGTAAAAACTCAATGTGAACCCTTATATGCATATATGATGTTGTTTTGATGTGTTTTGAGTAGGCCTCATGTGGTAGAAATAGGAGTTGGTGTTTAAAATTTGAGAACATGAAAAACAGAAGGAAGTAGAACAGAAATGAAGCACTTCCAACAATTTTCGTGGAAGCCAAACATGACCTAAATTAAAATCTGTTTTTACCATGGTTTATTTATGATGTTATAAGCATGTATAAATTTTAGTTAAGATTTTAAATGAGTTATTGAGCCCCTTTGACATTTTGGAAATTTCTGCGACGGTTGAGGCAGATTGTTAGCCTACTTTGGACCCCCTCCACAAAAATTCCCTTAAGATGATCCACAAATTTAGCGATAGATATAAGAGTCTAGAATAATTCCCTGTTTACATAAGTTACTTTTGACTTGTACATTTTGACTTGTACATTTTGATATAAAAAGATAACATAATAAAGGAAGTGCAGCAAGAAGAACTAGATCGAGTCCTTCCTTCTTCACACCATTGTCTTCTTCCCGTTCTATAAAGATTACATCAGAAGGGCATCACTTAGGGATCTTCCGAATCAATCATCCTTCGAGATGACCACAACCATCGATAACACTCCTGAAACAGAACATAATGAGAAGAAGTGGACATATGAGTCACTGCCAGAGGGCATTATTAAGCACGACCCAGCTGATGCAGAATACAAGAAGGAAAACATAAAGTGGTCAAACTCAAGCCAACAAGCAAGACACCAGAATGCTTCATGGTCGAAGTTGTCGCCATAGGAATAGTCCACCAGGGACAACGCCAGCAGATATTTTCGCCCGTCTAAGCTTCAAAGAAATCTTGCCACTCAATCATAGTAATGCAAGGGTAGCAAACCCCTCTTTGTATAAAGGCTCTCAGAGTATAGACTCCCACCAGTGGATACTCCAGAATATTCACCTTCTCCATCAACCAGATTTGAGAGAAAAATATAGAAAAATGAGAGTTGAGTAGAAAAATTAAGAGATATACAATAGGGTTGAGTGGAAGAATCAAGAAATATGAGAAAAATGAGAGCCTGAGCAGAAAAATTGAGAGAAATGCGTAAAAAGGAGAGCTTTGAGAGATACCTGGAGAAGTAGGGGACAGCCCGTAAAAGCAAAAGAGGCACCAGACTGCACAACATGCAAACCAATCAGTGTCTCTGCCAGGATCAGTGGTACAAATTTTTCCCCCTCCTTTATTTTGGAGGCCACCAGTACTAAGGTAGTACTGACATCATCATCTCCCGGGGAAAGAAGGAAATGGGCCAGAAGATAGATGCACGGGGCATAGCGATGGCAAGACTGTAGAGTGAAATTGGAAAGAGAGCTGGCAGGGCAGAAGCCACTCACCAGGCAGGATGTGTCAAGAACTCCACCATGCAGAACAAGAGAAGCTTCACTACCGCTCAATCCACATAAATCCCACAAAAAAAAATTTGGATTCGCAAGCGAGGAAGGAATCAAAATCTTCTGGCAAAGGAAAACATGTAGAATAGCTTCAAACTCTAATATGGGCAGACAGAGCTCTTCATCTCTGAGTCTGAAAGTATGAGCCACCGGGTCCCACAACTGAGTGGATGCCTTGAAGAAATTCCAGTCCATCCTCACGGACCTCAGATAGAAGAGAGTGTTCAGGCCAAAATTTACAAAATTGGTTTGCTCGATCTTGGTAAATTCATCAGTCCAGCAAGAAAGATAGTTTTGGGTGGAAATAGACATGTTACAGAATCAAGGATGGCTGTTAAGGGAAGGCTGGACTTCCTTTGTATAGAAATCTTGTGGGATCAGAACCCGGCCTCAAGTTTGCTCAGAACTTGGCGCAGCGCCACCTCAACATGGCGTCTGCCACCTCAGCATAACGTGCGCCACATCAACATGGCGTGCGCCATGTCATCTATGGCGCACGCCACCCCTATTTAAAAGAAGTAGTTTTGTTCTCTCCCCCAGCTTCATATCTATGCTTGCCACCACTGACACTTAAAAATCTACGGGTGTTAGCATAACCGATTTGGTCCATGCCCTACTATCTCTTAACATCCGTGAATATGTATTTGTACAAATATAAATATGCAATGAAAATCCCAAAAAAGAGAACATATTTCCAACCTTGTAAATATTCCTGGTAAACCTAATTCTTGTAAATAATTTTGTAAAACCCCTATAAGTAACCTTGTAAATAAATTTCTCTATAAATAAATTATTTAATCTTGTAAATAATCACCCATAAATAAAATTCCTTGTATATTCTTGTACATAAATAAGCTTTGTAGATAAATTCTCACATAAACTCTGTAAATATGCCATGTAGATAATTCTCACATAAACTCTGTAAATAAACCTTTGTAAATAGCTCGCCTTGTGAAAAGCCCTTGTACATTGAAATCCCAGTAGATAATTTGTAAATAATCCCTGTAAATATTATATTCATGATCTTGCACATAACTTGTATGTGTGTAAATAAACTATATATGTTTCCTGTACATACCCTACACATAGTGTAACCTGTACATATCCTCTAAATATTAAACCCTGTAAATAATTCATGTACATAAACTTGTAAATATTCCCTGTACATAATCTTGTCCTCGTCACTGACGGCCTGATGCTCCCGAACCCTGGTTCGCAGGGCAGATTCCTAGGAAGCTGAAGATGGACCGGCAGTAGCTGGAAGGGCGGCATGAGAGGACGAGAATGTCCCATGAACGATAGAACAACTGACGGAATGAGGTTGCAAAAAAAGAGAAGAAAGAATAAGTACAATCAAAAAATGTATATATACGTAAATACAAAAAAAAAAGAACAAAGGTGCGTATGAGCGAATAAATAGAAAATGAGAACACTCACTGGACGAGGAGGAAGCTGAGTATGTGAGGGGACAGGATGCACATGTGCCTCCACCATCATCTGGGACTACTGCCTCTCTAGGATCATAAGGCCCGAGCAAGCGTTAAAGAGACTCTCCATGTAAGCACAGGGGACCTGGAGGACCTGAAATGGAAACAAAGAACCAAGAAAAGAACATGTTAGACGGACTGACATATCTGGTTAAAAGTAGGAAAGTAATAAGATAAAGAGAGGGAAATAGGCATTACCTGCTCGTCCCTACCGGCAAGACGCATCTCTGGTACCTCAGGAGTGGGAATAGGAATGGTGCACGGAAACCCGTCAGGAAGGGCAAGCACTTCCCGAGGTACTGGAGGTAAGGAAGAAGAGGCCTGACCCGGAGTGTGACCACGGATGCCGAAAGTAAGGGCGGCTTGAGTAGTCGCAACACCACCACCAACGGTAGGAGCAAGATGACCACCCGCCACCGGAGGAATCTGAGACGTCGAGGGTTGTCTCGCCTGCACCTCTGCAAGCCGGATGCCCGTCGGACGCATTAGGAAGTCGCGTGCAAAGGTAGTGTATTCCCCCTCAGCAAGGAAATCCCCAACTGTGAAGCTGTACAAAGCCTCGCCGACATCCTCATATGACATGGTGTGCGTCGACCTCATGATGAGAGGAGGTGGCTGAGGGTCCCGAAAATGGTTCAGCCCTAGCGACTGCCAGACTACTCGCTCGCCCAAGAACCACTCTCGACAAAATAGACCCTCCAGCAGGATTCTCTTCTGATGAGCCTGGCGGCTCCTCATTAGGTCCTTGCCATCCCGAGCCACCATGGCCTCCCACACCCGCTAATTCACCTAAAAAAATAAACTTAGCACAGGTTACATACAAGAGAAATCACAAAAATAAAATCAAACATGCATAGAAAAAGAAAAATAGAATATACTTGTATGGGGGATAGATGGTCCAGACGAAGACGGTAGGTGTTCAGATCCTTCGTGTTGTCACGCCCCGCCCTGAGGCACCGGGCACGAGACGCGAGGGAACAAGACTAAACCATCTTGCCTTTCAAACTCTAACCCGAATTCCGTTAACATACAAGGAATCCTTCATATTTTTTCTTTCTTTTACATAGCACAACTTTACATCACAAGAGGGAACTCCGGCCACTATCTCATATTTCAGTTTACAGACCAAAATGAAATACCAAGTGGAGTATATCTCCATAGACCCTAACCCAAACCTAACTTGCAGTGGACCTGACCGTGCACATCGTTCGCCTGTACCTATCACAAAGATCTGTGTGGGGGTGAACTATAATCCACGTGCTCACCAATCACCACTAACGGTATTACAAATTGCACAATGGAAGAAAACAATTCATCACTTTAAAATAGGGTAACTTTTCTCAAAATATACTTTCATCATAAAAGATTTCAAATTGCCATCTTTTCACAAATCTCCTCATAAGAGAGTTTTTCAAAACTTGATCTAGTTCCGATCATTTCGTTACTCTTCATCTTCGTTTAGTTATTTCTCTTTTTATAAGTTTTCCAAAAATAATTACATCTTTGAAAAGAGTTGTTCATCGTTACTACCGTTCATTATCTTTTAAAAGAAATCTTTCATCTCATCATCGTTCACCTCTCAGTGGAGTAATTTCATAATCATAACATCATCAGCTCTCAGTGGAGGATTTTCCAACAACCACCTCTCAACAGAGAATTTCCAATATCATTTCCATTTATTCACTTAGTAGTGATAATTATATATTTTTTTTCTATTTTACACATCCACTAAGTGGTAACATAATTAGCTATTTATTAATTATATTTTCTCATAATATATTGGGTTGTATTAACCTCCCAACCAGGAGTTGTTGCAGTACCGTTCTCCTGAATATCCTGTCTACTCTTAATAGGATAGGGCTAAGGATAATACGCCGGTTCCACTTAACAATACTCAGTGGTAGAGCTAACACATTATTAGTGGCTTATCCACAATATATATATATATATATACATGGTGTATGCCCACGAACAGTTTGTTCGACATACCCATCGCATGATACCCGCCATGACTATCATATCAAGACTATCATGATACACTTTTCATATCCATTAATCATTTATCCAGACTTTTATTTATGTTTTCTAACACCATGTTCATACCTCTTTCCGTAAAACTTTTCATAACTTACACAAGTTAATTTCTATTTTGTTTCAATTATTTTGTCTTTTACAAATACTCAACACGTCTTATAAATAGTTAGTACTATCATAGTTCTCATATTCTACTATATACTCAATGATCATTTCGTAAAATATAGGTCATTTTAAAAGAACTTTCATAAATCTCATAACTTAGTATATCAATTAACTTGCCTTTTTTTATTTGTCCAATACGATCATATTTCTCATGTTCTAGTCTATATTCAAGATTCTTTCATTAAGCATTCGGTTCAAGTTTCTAAAATAGGTTCATGAATTACTTCATAAAAACATAGATTCACAAGTATCGTTTTCTTTCACAAGTAAAACAGCCATCATTTATTCTCTCAATTCATATATCATGAAGCATAAGAAATTTAACCATTCACACATTCATAATACCAAGCTAGTGATAAGAAAAATTTATCTAAAAAATAAGTGCTCCTCCTAGAGCCACGCCCTCCGATTCATTCCGGAACTCCGGTTCCTAACACATGGATAGGATATGAACTTACTATGTGAACTAATGTGACACGTGCATGTTGGTGTGAGTATGCAAGTGGGGTCTTTTTCTTCTTAGGTATATCTTTTCTAATCATTCTTGGCACCCTCATAGTCCCCAAGATCCCCAACTTAGATTTAGGTACTTAGGTTTACTTAAAACCTTCTTAAATCATATTCTTCTTCATTTCCAGATTCTGTCTCACTGATTCAAAAATACTTTAAACATACTAAATCTCACTGGAAAATTATAAAATGTTATAGAGGTCTAGGATAGGATGTTAGCTAATATTTCCATTAAGAACTCGAGAACTGGTTGGGAACAGATGAGGTCTCAAAAATTGGTACAACAGAATATGTCGAAAAAGGAGCATGTTTGGTAAAATCAATATATCTAGAAATCTAATCAACCCAAGTGAGTTCTGTAAATTGGGGGTGAAACTAAACTCATAGACCTTTCTTTGGATATGTGGAGCATCTCAAGGGGATGTTTATAGATCAAGTTACAAGAGTTCAAAGATGGCTATTTTTCTGCCCCTCTGTCACAGAAACTTCAAAAATGGTATAGGGGTTCAAAAATATATTTTTAGGTCCAACCAAACATCAAAAACACTAAAGACATCCCAACGAGGCTCTTTTTAAAACATATTTTTATTTGGAGAGTGTTTGGTTCACACGAAAATTCTTGGAATGACTTAAAAACAACACTATTTTGATGTTTCCTTCACAATCACACCCAACATCCAACTTCTCCTACTTTAGCACATCCAAGGCATGTCTAAACACTTCATAATAACATAATATGTTCATCAAAAGGTTCTTAATCACTTCCTATATTATTTCATCTTTATCTTTGGTCATTAAAGGTTTTCCTAGAACAAGGTTCTACACTTCCCTTTCTTTTCTCCTTGGTTCATCTCCATTTTTGTTCATGCTTCTTTTATCTTAGAGAGGGTTTGAGATAGGAATATGATACTAGGAGAGAAAAGGTCTTTGAAGATCACTTACTTAATAGTCTTCCTTGTTCTATGAAGTTAGAACTTAGTTTTAGTTATTTCCTCTTTCCTTCTTTCTTCTTCTTTCTTCCTTTTTTTCTTCTTTCTTCTTCCTTTCTTTCTTCTTTCTTTTTCTTTTTCTTTTCTCCCTCTTATTTCTTCATTGGTGGCAAAAATTTAAAGATAAGGAGGAGCGGAGAAATGTTTTAAAAATATTGGAAAGAGTCTCTTATTTATAGGCAAGGCTTGGAGGTGAAAAGTCATTTTTACCCCTCATTTAGTTTTCATTCAATTTTCAATTCAATTCTTATTCTTCAAATTTGATTCAAATTCAACTTAATCTTGACAAGGATTTTTTTTTCTTTTATTTTAATTTTAATTATGTCACATCACATCTTCTCTCATCCCATCATTCTCCCATGTGTTTACACTATTCGTTGAAGACTTTTTGAGACTTGGTGAGGTAGGAAATCTATTCTTCCAAACAATCATCATTTCCATTTTTCCTTTCTTTTTTCTTTTTCTTTTTCCCACTAAAGTGTCACATCACCCTTTCCTGTTCATAGGTATGCCGGCCAAGGGCTCTCTAGGAGCTCTTAGAAGTTTCATTTTATTATTTTATTATTTATTTTATTAATTCATGAGGTTGAAATTCACTTTTGGCCCAAATTAACTTCTTTTGGGTTAAATTTTAAGTTTTGGGCCTAACTTTAGTTTGAGCTTGTAATTAATTCAATTGGGCCATTAATGTAACATTCCATATTTCCAAAAGAAAATATTAAAGATAATTAATCCGATTTAAGGCCCAAAGAGAAGTTTTGTTTGATTTATGGCCAAGAGGAATGATGA
This sequence comes from Aequorea victoria, assembly GCA_032361285.1. NCBI lineage: Eukaryota > Metazoa > Cnidaria > Hydrozoa > Leptothecata > Aequoreidae > Aequorea > Aequorea victoria. The sequence continues at coordinate 2,179 of JAUTBS010120912.1, read as the reverse complement.
ATTTAATAATATAAATATAAAAAGGACCTAATTATTTAATTGGGACATTAATGAGAATTAATTCTTAAATTCTAAATCAATAAGGAGTAAAGTGCATTTTTATGCCAAGGTAATTTTAATCCCAAGAATTAGAATATTCAAGCGAAGGTTTAAAGGTGCTGTGAATAAGAAGTTGCAAGGAGGGGCAATTGCAGGGAATTAAACCCCAAACCCATGTGTTAGCCCATCACCCTGTATTCCCATCATTCCCGATGGAAGTGTTAGCTGATAGTGTGAATTCCTTTTCTCTCTCATTCAGATGAGGATCCTCTTTTGGGAGAAATTTGAGAGTTTGTTCTCAAAGTGTCTGTGCTCTAGAGAGAGAAAGAGAAGGAGAAGACAGTTTGAGGAAGTTTATGGAAGGAAGAATGAGTTGATGCAAAGAGTGAGAAAAACCTCACACCAGAATCGAAAGAGAAAAAGGAGCAATGAAATCCCTGAGGAGTTCATGGAGCTAAAGATATCCCAATATTTTTGGGAGTGGGTTTCGGTTGTTCAAGACCCAGTGAGGAGCGATTGGAGAAAGAACGAACTCGATCTATCATCCTCTTCGAGATGTAAAGTTTCTATCTCTTTTTGGTCGGGGAAGAAAAACCCATGTTCTGTTTTTGAGGTTGTAGTTCATGCATGTTTATGGATTTTCTTTGAATCCATTTTTGAGTTCATCTATGGAGGAAATCGAAAGTTAATGTTTTAATAAATTATATAGATGACCTTTTAGAGGTGTTAGAATTGTGTATGTTGGGGTCTTGGGGGAAGGAGGATGGATGTGGTATACACCAAGAGTTTTGGAGCTAAAAACACATTTTTCCCCCAAACAAAACCTTGGAACAGTGCATCTGTGAAATAGAGTATCGTTTCTGTATGTGTGTGAGTCGACCCAAGTATGGTGGGTGCTGACTCAATCATGTTTAGCTCTCGGGAGTTTTATCAGGCAGTAGCCTAAGTCGACCCAAGATTGGTGGGTGTCGACTCAGGAGGTTTTGGCCTTGGTTGTTTTGATAGGCAAGAGCTTGAGTAGACCCAAGTTGCATGGGTGTCGACTCAAGCCTAGGCCCTGTATGTGAGTCAACCCCAGGAGTGTGGGTGTCGACTCAATGGTGGTTAGCTCTCTGTAGTTTTGACAGACGAGGGTCTGAGTCAGCCCAAGCCTCGGTTGTGTCGACCCAGGTAGGTGCCAGCGCGCGTGTGAGCCATTGTGTGTCAACCCTTGCACCGACTCAAACCTCCCAATTTGTACCCTGTGTCGACCCAGATGGTCGGTGAGTCGACCCAAGGTGTGTGGCCTTCAAATTTTCTTCTTCTGGCATGGGCGTGTGTCGACCCTGTGTTGTGGTGTGTCGACCTTGAGGCCTTTGAGTCGACCTAAACCCAGTTTGAGTTGACCTAGAGTGGTGAAATAACCATCCTTCCTGTGGTATTTTGGGGCCTGTGTGGCTACTTTTGGCCTTAGGTCTCTTCATGAAAGTTGTAGGTTATGGCCCTATCTAACCCTTTAAATCTTAACAGAATTGTTTATAAAGGTTTAAGATGATAAAATAGATTTACCAAGTGTTGTAAGATGGGAGACCTTTAATAAATAAAAGATATGGTATTCCAAGTAGAACGGTAGGTCATAGGATGATCATGGGGTCTAAGGAATAGGATCTTAGGATGCATATGAATTATGAGTTGATACATATGAATATGAATCATGAGTTGTAATGTGATCTAGGTCCCAAATGATGGTCGTGGACGGTGGAGCGACGTCTCCAGGTTTACAAGATGATTCTTGAGATGCGGATATCAGGTGAGAGTGACTAGCTAAATCATAATGATTAACAAGTTGTGAAATGTTTTATATACACTTATGAGCATGGTTTTCTGTATGCATTGTGTGATGCATTTATCATTATGTTTGAAAGAAGTTTTATGAAAAGTATGTTATGAGCATTCGTGGCTCGTGTTGATAAATGTATTATGTTTCTCTTCTATTATAAAGAGTGCAAGCATGTATTGCTTGTGTGGTTGAAAAAATAGTTTTTTTATAAAAAAAACCTGAGCATGAGTTGCTTGTATGTGTGCGGAGATATTTTCTGTAAAAATATCATTTTGTTAGAAAGTGTCAAGTTAAGACGGGTAACCATCCCATGCCCAAAGG
>JAUTBS010120911.1:0-20255 GCA_032361285.1 Aequorea victoria | reverse complement strand
TGGACGTTCTGTGTGTCGGGCTTAACACTCTAAGAAGTGAAGGAGTTGGAGGGCAAGCGGGGCTTGAGCCAATCAGAGAGGGACTGAGGGTGGCAAAAAGGTGGGTAGGGTTAGGGTTTTTGCCGAACTTGGTGGGGTATATGAGAAATCGAAGAGGGATTTATGGGAACAAGATGTGAGGAGGGAATCTGTGGAGAAGAATGTTGGTGGGTTTGGAGGAAGCGACGAGAAGGAAGAGAGAGAGGGCAATGAGGATGAAATCAGGCAGTGTTGTGGGTTTCTTGTGAAGATTGTTCGGAATTGGGGTCGGTTCTAGATTGTGTTCTGTTAAAACTCTTCGATTTGGAACCAATATTCCGTAGATTTGATCTCACTCCACATTTTGATGGTCATCGTTGTAGTTGTATTGGTTCTTATGATTTTCTTGTTCTAATTATTGTCATTGAAGTTGTTGGTAATTAGAGTTGAGCCTTGGCCAAAATGAGGGTCTTGTGAGTGTTTTGTCTGTTGCGCAAGAAGCTCTAGAATTCACACACAAAATATAGGAGACATGAGATTTACGTGGTTCGGGTAGCGCATTTCACTCTGAATTCATCAATTACAAAGAGAATTAGAAATTTTCTATAACTCTCTCTCTCATTTGTTTTCTCTCTTTCTTGCAGTACATGTAATTCAGAATTGATACATTCTTATAGGGAGATGAGAGGGAGGGAGATAGATCATAAAGTCACAAATTGTGGCTTTTGATTATCCAAAACTCCAATTTGTCAACAATGGTGGCTTCGGTGGGTGATTGTCAATCAATCTGGATTTGAGTTGGTGGAAAGATTGAATTTGAGCCAATTTTTCAACAATTACCACCTTGGTGAGAATCTGTCTTCGAAACAAATCAACGCTTCAATTAGATGTGCCCAGAGGTGCCATGCACCCTCAGGTGCTTAGAAACACGAGAGATTGATCAAGTTTAAATAGTGTTGAAACTTGATCCCAATGACGACGTTCGTCAACATATCTGCTGAATTATCGGATGTACTGATCTTTTGAAGAAATATGTCCCATTCTTCTAGAATCTTGCGAATAAAGTGAAAGTGAACATCAATATGCTTCGTGCCGGAGTGATGCACTTGATTCTTTGTTAGATGAATTGCACTTTGACTGTTACAGTAGACGGTAACATGTTCTTGTTCGATTCTTAAGTCTGCTAACAATCCCTATAATCAAATGGATTCTTTTATGGCTTCTGTAACAACTATGTTAGCCTAAAGATCTTTCAATCAAGCTTTCATTTAGTTTTGACTTAACAACATACTGATTTAATTATTGGGAGTTTGTTAGCCAAATCAATTTGATTATCCCAATGTCTTGTCTGTTCAATAAGAAAGCATTTTCAGGATTAATCATCTTATTAAAACCCAAGAGTCTAGCAAAAAGTCAAGAGAATACATCAAAGATGTAGAAGACTTTTGGAGATTGCTAAGTCCAAGAAGAAAGGCTGCATTTCAGTAAAATAAAAGTAGCAGAAGAAAGGGTCGACACCAAGTGAATTTGAGTCGACACCTGAAGCAGCAATCAACCTTTGAGTTGATACTAACATGGAATGGGTCGACACAAAGAAGACCATCTCAGATCTTGAAGCAGCAAGATGTTTGAGTCGACACCCAAGTGGGTTGAGTCGACACCTGGAGTACCTCAGCAGTTTGGGTCGACACCAATGAAGAATGAATTGACACCAGAGCGTTCCCATGGGCTCCTATATTTTGAGATCCAGAAAATCAAAAAAAAGGTCGACACCTAGATGGTTGAGTCGACACCAAAAGCTCCAGATCTCAGATCCAAACCATCTTTAGTCGACACCAGCTGTGTCTCAGACCATTTTGTGTCGACACCTGCGCGATAATTTCCAAATTGCTGAAGCTGCAACGGCTAGTTTTTTGAAGCATTAAATGCTCCAACGGCTAGTTTGACCTCTCCAACGGCTCTATTCTGGCTCCTAAATTTAAATACACTTATTGAAGATTAGAATAGTATGCAAAGACAAGAGGAACAAGGATCAAACAAAAGGAATAACTTTCAAGATCCATTTTACTGTGCTTTCAATTTCATAATCTGTTTTATTCAGAATATTTCTAAATATTTTTCTCTCTTCTCTTCCTTATTTGATTGTAAATCATTTGAGACAGAGTGATTATTGTAGTGAGCTTATCATTGTTGTAAATCATCTCACAAAGGAGATCATCAAACTACAACTACTCCTAGAGAGCCAGGTTTCGATTCACCTACTCAAGGAATCCGAGTCTGTGACTGCTCTTCGCCCTTGATTGAAGAAGGTGGTTTCGCTTCACCCACTCAAGAAGAATAGGCTTCAATTCACATGGAAGAATATTAGGCTACTATTCGTCTGTGAAGAATAAGAGGTTACGCCTTGCTTGTAAAGAGGTCGATATATCATTAGTTTCGATTCACCAATTAGAGAATCTGGTAGTGAATTCCCAAGGCACTTTGAGGAGTGGACGTAGGTCGAGTTGACCGAACCACTATAAAACGTGTTTACATCTCTCTTCCCATAACTCTTTATTTTTCTGCTCTAAATTGCTTTATTTCTGCTGCATTAACATTTTAATTTAAAAAGAGTCAAAAAAGTTTCTAAGTTTGCCTATCAACCCATTCACCTCCCTTTTGGGTTGATCCTAACTAAGTGAACTAGGGCCAATAGACAAAAGTGGGGTTTTTATGTTTTGAAAAAGGGGCTCTCCAAATGCGTCCGTGTTAAAGGCCGCATAATTAGAGTCGCCACTTAGTTTTTAATAAAAAATCAAAAAAAAACTTTTAAGGAACTAGTCTGTCGTTACCAGAGATAATGGTTCGAGAGCTATGGTACAAAAAGGCAAGGTGTCGTTTATACATAGAAAAGCATACTATTCAGACATAAAAGATGTAGAAAAAGCTACTGAAAAAGCCACTGGTTTTTACAGAGGTGGCGCACGCCACCTCTTCACCTGGCGTGCGTCACTTTTGGACACTCTGGCAGTGGTGCGCGTCACTACAGAAGAGTGAACTCAACACTGGGAGGTCCAAAAGAGGCTACTATTTTGAGAAAATAGTGTATTTTTATGCAAAAATTATTTTTATATAAGAAAGAAAACAAAGAGATGGCAATTCATATAAAATTTTCAACACGTAGTCTAAATCCTATATTTCATGTCTTTTATACAAACTGAAGAAAAACTAAGAAAATAAAACCTAGTATGATCTTCTAAGGAGGAAGAAATACTTGAAATGGAAAATGAAATGGAGCCGGGGAAAACGAGGCCAACGGCCTCTTTCTCTCCTTTTACCGAATAGAAAGAAGTTTAAGATAAAAAAAAAAAGATGAGAAAGAGAGCTTACCATATATTCTGGAGGAAAAGTGAAGTTTTAAGGAGTTCATTAGTCTCCTAAAAATGGTGCATCCTATCTCGGGAAGCCCTCTGTGCAATCTTTGAGTCCTCGAAATCGGTCTGGTGCAAGGGTTTCTGTTGTTTAATTAGTCTAGTTTCAACGTCCAATCCTGAATTCAGCAGAGCTTTGGTAACTAATTGATTAGGGATGTCGGGTTTAGAATTTTGCAAAGTATTGACTCTTCAGATTTTTAGATTTTTGAAATAGAGGGGGAAGGTCTCCTTTTATAGACTTTGGGTGAGGTAGCTGCCAAGAGGCAGAATCTACTTCTCAAAGGTGGCAAGCGCCTGGTGGGGGTGGTGTGCGCCATGTGGAGGGTGGCGCGCGCCAGGTTGGAGGTGGCTTAGAGCACCTTATCTTGGCGTGGCGAGGGGCTTTTGGAGGAAAGTGGCGTGCATCACTTGGAAGGCGGCGAGCGCCTGGTTGGGTGGCTGCACCGAGGGATGTTTTTGATATTTTAGGTGTTTTGGGGTGTCTTGGGATATTTCAAAATGTCTTGGGGTGTTTTGGGGTGTCTTAGGGTATTCTTTAGACTCTCGGACCTGCACGGAGTTTCTTTCGACATGACTTACATATGCACTCATCAATGAAAGCAAACTGAACAAGCCTATACGCGGGTTAGTCAAAATTAGGGTGTCTACAGTATCTTCCCCATCGAAGTCACTGCTATTATATTCCAGGAACAAAGGTATATCGACTATTTAATTTTACTAGGAATGTTTGATTTCTTGGAAAGTAAAATTAATGGACTTTGGGTCTGCCTGGGCGAATGTTGATTGGTAGGCGTACACACTATCATGGCCTGCTATATCACGATGTATTGGGTTACCAACTAATTCTTTTAAAATCATGGTTGAGAGTACCAAATTTTAAATTAAATTAAAAATATTTTCTCATAAAATTAATTAAGTTTAATTTTTTGATTATCAGGAAATTAAAATGGCTTTCAATCTACTTGCAACCATTCTCAAAGAACACAAACTTACCGGGCTAAACTTTATCACTTGAAAAAGAAATTTGGACATTGTGTTGACTTCTCAAGACTTTGGTTTTGTGCTTGATATGGTCTGTCCACCGGTACCTAGTGAAAGGGCATTCGATGAGGAAACTCAGTTTTACCAAAGATGGATTAAGGCTGATAAGATGACTCGGTGCTATATACTGGCTTTCATGTCAGATGTAGTGCAGCATTAACATCAGCCTATATAGACTACCTATGACATGATCTTAAGCCTGACAAAAATATTTGGAGCTCAGGGTCGTGCGGCTAGGCAAGTCTCCATGAAGGTCTTAATGAACACAATCATGGCCGAGGGTACACCGATTAAGGACCACGCTTTGAAGATGATCGGTCTTCTTAACGAGCTTTAGGTCCTATGAGCAGAAATTGATGGGAAATCTAGGTTAATATCTTGGTCCAGTCACTGACCGACTCAATTCATCAGTTCTGCCAAAACTACAACATAAATAAGATAGATTTCACTTTGAAATAACTATTGAAAGAGTTTCAGGCAGCTGAGGGTGTTATCAGAAAATTGGCAAATGCTTTTGTTACTGAGAAAGGTTCTACTTCTAAGTCGCAAGGAAAAAAGAAGAAGAAGAAGGTTCAGCAGCATGCTAAGGCACATAGAATCCACCCAGTTCGGGGTAATGTGAAGAAGCCTAAGGGCAAGTGCTATCACTGTAAAAAATCAGAACACTATAAGAAAGACTGTCTGGATCTTCTTAACAAAATAAACACACAAGGTAAATTTTATTCTCTAGTCATTGAAATTTGTTTAACGGTGTTATCTATCGGTACCTGGTTTGTAGATACGAGAGCCACTAATCATGTCTGCAATTCATTGCAGGAGTTCCAGGAAATCAAGAAGCTTAGAGATGAAGGGATCTATCTACACATGGGCAATGATACTAGGGTTGTTGCTGTTGCTGTAGGAGATATTAGTTTATCTTTTGGCAGAAATAAGAATTTAATTTAAAAGAATGTTCTTTATGTACCTTCAGTAAGAAAAAATTTAATTTTAGTTTCTGTTTTGATTCATGATGGATATTCAATTTATTTTAATAATGAAGTCATTATTGAGGATAGTAAACATGTTATCTGTCGTGGTACATTGCTGAATAATCTTTATATTTTAAATTCTGATATTTCTATATCGTAACATAGCGAGGTGAATAACACACATGTACTACCACTTAAGAGAAATAATTTTTCTTTAACGAACCAAACATATCTATGGCCCTTACGTCTGGGTCATATTAATCTAAAAAGAATTTAAAGCCTGGTAAAAGATGGACCTTTGGGTTCATTGAAAGTGGAGGCACTTACAGTCTGTGAATCCTGTTTAGAAGGTAAAATGACAAAAAGGCCTTTCTCGGAAAAAGGATATAGAGCCAAAGATGTGTTAGAATTGGTTCACTCAAATTTATGTGGACCTATGACTATTCAGGTGAGAGATGGCTATGAGTACTTTGTTAGTTTTATTGATGATTACTCTAGGTATGGATACATTTACCTGCTTCACCGTAAGTCTGAGACCTTTGAGAAACTCAAAGAGTTCAAGGCTGAGATGGAGAAGCGGACAAGTAAAAGTATCACAATCCTACGATCTGATCGTGGGGGTGAGTACCTCTCAGGAGAATTTAGGGACTATTTATCTGTAAAAGGGATTACATCACAGTTGTCTACACCTGGTATGCCTCAGCAAAATGGTCTAGTAGAAAGGAGAAATATGACTCTTAAGGAAATTGTAAGGTCCATGATGAGTTATTCAGATTTATCTGATTCTTTCTGGGGTTATGCATTAGAGACATCGACTTATATTCCGAACTTGGTACTAACTAAGGTAGTACCTTCTACTCCTAAAAAACTATGAACTGGGATAAAGCCTAGTCTAAGACATGTTTGGATTTGAGGGTGTGCAGCACACGTGCTGAAAAAGAATGTCGGTACGTTGGAATCAAGATCAAAAGTTTGTTTTTTGTTGAATATCTCAAAGGAACGAAAGGTGGTTTATTATATAATCCTAAGGATAAGAAGGTCATTGTTAGCACCAATGCCCTATTCTTGGAAGAGGATTATATGTTAAACCACCATTCCAGGTCCTGTGTGGTTCTTGATGAGTTGAGAGAAAAGACACCGGCGTAACTTTCTACGATACCACCAGTATAAGATGATTCACCACCTATTATGAGTACACATCCACATAGAGATCTTCTTCATAGTGGCAGGATGATTCATTTACCCGAGAGGTACACGCTCTTGGGTGAGTCATATGATAAAAACTCAAAAGAGCGGGATACCGAACCCTATAACTATAAAGAGACACTTCTAGATAAAGATGTTGATCTTTGGGAAAAGGCTATGGAATTTGAAATGGAGTCTATGTACTCCAATAAGGTCTGGGAACTTATAGATCCCGATGATGGGATAAAACTCATTGGGTGCAAATGGATATACAAAAAAAGAGAGGAACAGACGGAAAGATTGAAACCTTCAAAGCTAGACTTATTGCTATATGGTTCACTCAAGAAGAAGGGATCGATTATGAGAAAACCTTTTCACCGATAGCCATGCTTAAGCCTATCTAGATTTTCTTATCCATTGATGTAATTTTGATTACGAGATTTGGAAAATGGATGTCAACACGGATTTTCTTAATGGGAGTCTTGATGAGTGCATCTATATGATGCAACCAGACAGGTTCATAATAAAGGGCCAAGAGCACATATTGTGCAAGCTTAAAAGATCCATTTATGGACTTAAGCAAGTATCGAGATCGTGGAACATTCGATTTGATCAGGAAATTAAGAGCTTTGTCTTTGATCAGAGTCCTGATGAGTCGTGTGTGTATAGGAAGCACGAAGATAGCGTGGTGGTGTTTCTAGTACGATACGTGGATGACATCTTGCTCATTGGAAATGATACAGGGGTGTTATCTTCAGTGAAGGTATGATTATCTAGTCAATTCGATATGAAGGACTTGGCAGGAGCTAATCACATTCTTGGGATCATCTCAAGCAAGGTATATCGACTTGATGTTAGCTCGCTTTAATATGCAGGATTTTAATAAAGGATTTTTTTCTTTTAGGCACAGCATCACTCTATCCCAGGATCAGTGTCCTAAGACACCTGAGGAGATGGAGAAGATGGGGGACATTCTTTATGCTTCGGCGATTGAAAACCCCATGTAGGCTATGCTCTGCACCAGACCGGATATCTACTTTGTAAGAGCACTGGACTACAGGGAAAAATATTCTTGAGTACCTTAAAAGGACTCGAGACTACATGTTGGATTATCAGTCTGAGAATCTAGTACCTTTAGGGTACATATATTCTGATTTTCAAACTGATAAAAATTTGACAATGTCCACCTCTGGATATGTGTTTACCTTGGAAAGTGGAGCCATAAGTTGAAAAAGTGTGAAGCAATCTTGTATTGCTGATTCCACCATAGAGGGTGAATATGTGACAGCCTCTGAGGCAGCCAAGGAGGCCGTTTGGCTTAGGAACTTCCTAATGGACTTAAATGTGGTACCTTCAGTACGATCGGATATTACATTTTATTGTGATAATAGTGGAATGGTCACTAATTCAAAGGAACCACGAGTTCATAAGAAGGAAAAGTAAATAGAGCGTAAGTATCATCTCATCCAGGAGATCGTGTAGCGTGAAGACGTTGTTGTGTGCCAGATTTCATCGAGGGACAACCTTGTAGATCCTTTTATAAAGACATTACCAGCGAAGATGTTTGATATGAATGTAGAAGGACTTAGTGTCAAGTGTATGCAGGCGTGACTTTGAGTATAAGTAGGAGATTGTTAGGGTTATATACTAAAAGTCGTGTCTTTTTATATATATTTTATTGTTTATTCAATAAAATTCTATTTTAATGAGAATCTAAATGAGAATGAATGGTTGTATATTTTATTTTATATTTATGCAAGTTCATCCATTATTTGTGTCGAGTATTTGATTTGGTATGTAGAGTTCGGCTTACATACGAAAGATCGAATTATCGGTTCTGACAGAATAATTTTAATTAAGACTCACATTCTAGATGAAATTGGACAAACTATTGAAATGACTAACACATTATTTTAGTAAGCTTGTCTTGGTTACGGTGAACGATTTAAATTTAAAATTCAAAGTTCTCGCTCGATGTGTTAGTACACTCAATGTGTATTGAGTAGGATCATCGAGGTAATTAATTTTGTAATAATTATCATAAATTAATTCACACCTCGTATTATTATGTATTGCTTAAACTCTTAATCCTGACGTATTTATTAAACATGTGCATTTAGTGTACGGCACTTTGATTCACTAATAGGTGAGACTTCTATTAAGATCAACAAGACCGATAAGTTGGGTGTCAGCACTCCGTGTTCGACGGATAATATTATACTGACGAAAATCACATCCGATTCAGGTTAATGATACTCCCTTGGACCTGCTTATAGGTTTGATTATGCCAAATCCTACAGGTGGATTTTAATCCGGCATATCAATAGGTTAAGCATGGGGTACTCAAGGTTTTGAGGTTGATCAAATAGGATTATTAGTAATCTAGTTTGATCTTTGGGTATTTGTAATCTTAAATATGGGGAGATAATTAAGTATTTAGTAATTAGAAACTCGAAACATAATCAAGATAAGATCGGGAGTTTAGTCAAGAACTTTAGTAGAATAAGTCTTGACTCGTGTAAAAAAGAATCTAACTCAGAGTTTGAGTTAGTGGTGTTCGGTTTTTTACACGATTAGCATGTACTTTATTTTTCCTCGTGATCCTTCACGTAGCCCGGATTTTGCACTCTCTAGTTTTTTTAGGATAATTTTTAGGATCCTGATATTTAATTGGATCAATGGCTTAACGGTCAGATAGATCAAAAATTAAATTAGAGTTCGAGGAATATTTTGGTCCAGTAGGCATTAAAGGGACCTAGGGTTAAAACCCTAGATGTTAACCCTTCTATGACAGCAGCCCCGCCGACCCTTCCTATCCTAATTTGGATCTTCTTTTCTCTCTTTAAATTTCTTTATTTCTTTGGTTTTCTCCCTCTCTCTCTCTCCTTATCTCTCACTCTCAAATTGTGTATAGATATGATATCACTTTATCATTGATTCAGTGGGATTTGGAAATACATGTATATCTTATATATATATGATTTTCCTTTTCAAAGTTTTTTGCATGAGAATTCATGTACACGGAGGCATTGAGTCTTTTTGAGATTCGAAGAAGGATCATAACCCACACTACGTTCTTCGAGACATGCAATAGGGATATACGTGAGAAGATTACTGGATTGTCTCAACGGTATTGTTGCAGTCACAGAGATTGTCCTACCAGATCTTTTGAGGTATAAATTTATATTCCACATTTTTTATACCTGCTTTCATATTTTCTTTCTATGTTCGTGTATCAGTATCCCCGAGACCCAACAGGTACAACAATGCAAAACTAGATTCCGTAAATTAGTGGAACTTCAACCAGACCAGAAGACCTAGATCAATTTAATTTCCCATCAATCTTCTTCAATATTAGCATAATGTATTATGCATATACACGTCTATACACATATACAATGTTGAAGGAGGCCTGACCCACGTAGGTTCGGCCCAATGGGCCAAAATATGATACTAGGGCAGTGGCCCAAAGACACGGTCGAGGTGGGGCCGACCTTGCAATTGGACGACCCGCATGGGCTAAGAATCACACAGTGTGGCCGAGGCCAAGAGGTACGGTTGAACATCTATTGACCGAGAACGTTATTAATGCCTCATTATTGCTCTATGCATTTCCTGACACATCAGTGACATTTCCTATCATTAAATTCGGTGCAGACGCTGCACTTGCCAAAAATGGGGCTGACAGCAGGTCTGGACAAGAGATCTTGTGTCGGTTCATTCTAGAAACTTCCCTATATATGGGATGATCTGATCTTAAGAAGGTACGCAACAGACACCCAAAATCCTAATTCTTGCATGCACGCCCCTGTCTAGTTTTCTCTATCTCTTTGGTTTCTCTACACATTTCAGTTCTGACTGGACCATCGGAGGGGGCTTCCGACAAGTACCACGCCGGGTAGTTTACGTTCGTTCCTTTCCGCAAGTCCACTATAAGGAACTTGGAATGGCCCGGTGAAAGCTTCCATCCAATCAATCATATCCTATGGATACACCCCCATATATTTTGCACCGTCTGTGGGAAATGCACCAGAAAAGCCTAATCACTATTCATGGCATTCCCTTTTAAGACGAACTCGGGAGGGGATCATGATCGGTCAGATAGGTAATGTAGCATAGTCGACAAACTCGCCACAAAAAGATCTGAGAAACAGCAGGGCAAGAGGCACATAGATCAAAATCCAAGGTGATTGGAGGATGATCTAGACAAAGAAGCCACGTTCAACGCTATACGGGAGGAGATCGCTCAGTTAAGAGTGGCTTTGAAGGTAAAAGGTTAGGGAAGAGACCCCGGAGGTAAGGGAATAACAAGAAAATATGGTTCGGGATCGTATAGGAATGAGCCACCACCCCCAGCAAGGAGGAGCCTCACACTAGCTTTGGAAAAGGTTGGAGGTGCAAGGAAAGTGGCGTACAGCCACCTGGAGCTCGCATCAGAAGTAACAAAGGGAGCAGCTATGTCCCTCCTATCGAAAATACCGACCATCGGGATGCAGAATGGAAGAGTGACACCTGTTCATCTCGGCACAGCCCCAATTTGAGGGATATTATCACAAGGAGGAGAACGACAAAAACATCAAGCAAAGATCAAAAGTGTGGTGGAAGAGATGAAGAGGCAGAGCAAAGTTGTTACTCTGCGACGTTGAAGTGTTCGGCGCCAAAACCAAATGACCAGAAAAGAGAGCTGAGCGTACAAACTCCCCGACCTAACAATACGGCCCCTGGACCGAGCTTCCCCACGGAGACATGCAAATTTCTTACCACACCCTTCTCGGGCAGGATAGAATTCCTTGTGTCACCGAAAGGCTTCTCCCTACCAAAATTTACTTCTTATAACAGAAAGACAGACCCAATTCCCACATCAGCCATTACCGACAAATAATGATGATGTGGAGCAGAAACAACTCACTCATGTGTAAGGTTTTTCCCTCTGGTCTTGGGGAAACCAACTTGAAGTGGTTCGACAGACTTTCGTAAGCATCTATCGACAATTAAGGCGAGCTGGTCACGACTTTCGAAGCTCTTTTTATCACGTGCATAAAAATCCCGAAGGACATCGATTCACTACTTTCTCTAAGAAGAGGGAAGAGGAAGATACTGCATGCCTATGCAGGTTAGTACTGGGAGACCTATAACGACATCGGCCATTGCAGCGAAGAGTTGGCAGTGGCATCGTTCAGACTCAGCCTACCGCGCGGGAGTGAGCTAAGAGGTGCGCTAACAATGGAGCCGCCTCAGAAAATCAAGGATCTAATGTGGAAAGTGGAGCATCACATCTGGAAGGAAGATATTAGAAGTACCGAAGCGGAGGGTGCGGTAAGCCCCAGAAGATCCAGCACCAAAGAAATAGAGAGCCCATAAAAAAGGCTTAAAATGGATTTTTGCCAAGAAGATCAGTTCGGTCGGTAGGACAGGGCGTACAATGACACACAGGTTGCGGTCAACATAGTTTTCAAAGAACCAATCTATCAGATCCTCCCTCGCATAAGGGACAAGCCATACTTTGTGTGGCCACCCAAAATATTGGAGACAACTATTAAAGCTGTCGTTAGACATGGGGTTCGATGGAGGTGTTCTTATCACAAAGAGGTGGGTCATCAAATAGAAGACTTCCATTCTTTCAAAAGGAACCTAGAAGGCCTGATGCGGTAGGGACATTTGAAGGAGTATGTAAATGAACAAGCAGACCAAAGGCCGAACCAGAGAAGGGCCCCACAGCAAGACAAGAGGACAGCCCCTCTGGCCAAGAAAGATAGGGGAGAAATAGCCATTATCCACAGCGTAATGGATCATAGCGAGAGGAACGGACTAAAGGGTAGAATACAGAAGGCCCGGCATTAGCAGACGGTGATGTAGGTATAAGCGAGCAAGAGGCCGAGATCGGGACATGGAGGCACCAAGATTTCATTCACTGAAGAGGATTCGAAATGAGTCCAACACCCCCACAACGACGCATTGGTAGTAACCTTGAACCTGTCCGGGTTCAACGTGAAGAGGATCCTAGTGGACCAGGGAAGCTCAGTCGAGGTTATAAACTATAACCTCTTTAAGAAGCTCGGCCTCGATGAAAAGGAGAAGAATAGATGCCATACAAAATGTCGGGGGTCAACCCTGCCTTCATTTGTCATTGGCTTAATGTGAATCTAACATTTAGATTGTTGAGGCAAAAGAGTCGAAGGTCGGCCCCGCAGTATGTCGAGGCTGTCTTAGAGGTCGATCCCATTAGAGAGGTCAACTACCTAGACTGGCTATCAAACACGGTGGTGGTGAAGAAGAAGACTGGAAAGTGGTGGGTATGCGTGGATTTTACAAGCTTGAACAGAGCTTATTCGAAGGACAGCTTCCCCCTCCCTAAGATGGATCAGCTCGTAGACTCAACGGCCAAACACACTCGCATGAGCTTTCTAGATGCCTACCGAGGGTACCATCAAATCACTATACATGGCCCTAACCAGGAGAAGACTGCCTTTATTACCCCGCGAGGGACCTACTACTATAAGGTTATGTCGTCTGACCTAAAAAATGCAGGGGCCACTTACCAAAGGATGGTGACCAGGATGTTTGAAGGGATGGTAGGCCAAATGATGGAGGTCTACATTGACAACATGGTGGTGAAATCCAAGCAAAAAGAAGACTGTCTAGCCGACCTTTAGGAAATGTTCGACATTTTGAAGCACCACAAGCTCAAATTGAATGCATCAAAATGCACATTCGGCGTTGGGTTCGGTAAATTCCTCGGCTTCCTCGTAACACACAAAGGTATCGAGGCAAATCCAAACCAGATTTGGGCGATCCAGGCTATGGAAAAGCCCAGCTCGGTCAAAGATGTTCAAAAACTAATGGGCATGGGCGCGGCCCTAAATTGGTTCATCAGCCGCTCCCCCGACAAATGTTGCCCTTTCTTCCAGGCCCTAAAGCGCAACCCGACCTTCCAGTGGATGAAAGAGGCCGACACAGCCCTGGAGAAGCTCAAGAGATACATGGCCGAACCCCCGCTCCTATCTACTCCAGTTGTAGAGGAAGTATTGTATCTCTACTTGGATGTCTCAAAGCATACAGTAAGTAGAGTGTTGGTAAGACAAGAACATCAACAACATCAGTCGATTTACTATGTGGACAAAACTCTTTTCGATGCCAAAATAAGGTACCTGCTATTAGAAAAGATGGCTTACGCCCTAGTCGTGGCTTCGAGGAAGTTGATCCATTACTTCTAGGCTCACCCTATCATGGTTCTCACAGAATATCCTCTGAAAGCGTTACTCGACAAGGCCGACCTAATAGGATAAATCTCTAGACGGGCCATAGAGATCGGGGAGCACCACATTAACTATGAACCAAGAATGGCCATCAAAGCACAAGTCCTGGCCAATTTTATCACAGATTTCACCCCACCAGACCTCGCAAGCCCGGCCGCCAAGCAATCGACTACCGAGCTTGAGGGGGAAAATCCACCTGAGGTATGGAAAACACTCTCAGGAGAAACCTGGACACTCCAAATCGATGGAGCATCGAACAACCAAGGCGCAGGAGCTGGTATCATCCTAACTTCACCAGAAAGGGTGGCTATTGAGCAATCATTAAAACATGACTTCCGTGCTTCAAACAACAAGGCCAAGTACGAAGCCCTCTTGGCCAACCTCTGAGTGGAAAGGAGGCTCCATGTTACCGAACTCGAAGCATATAGTGATTCTCAGTTAGTGGTCAATCAACTGATAGGTGTATACAAAGCTCGAGATGACAGAATGGCTAATTACGTGGAAAAGGCGAGAGAGGAGATCGGGGGCTTCAAAGCCTTCAGGTTGAAGCAGGTCAGGCGAAAGATGAAAAGCCACGCTGATGCCCACATTTCCCCCACAACGAAAATCATCTCCAGCTACAAAAGATAAATCATGGTGGAAGTTCTGACAATATGTAGCATTGAGGCAGAGCCCTCTCTAGAAGTGGTTCTTCCCGTGAGCCTATTACCAAGTTGGATGGATCCTATCGTGGTGTTTCTCAAATCAGAACACCTCCCAACCAACAAAAGAAAGGCACATAAAATTAGGTTGAAGGTGGCTCAATTCTGGCTGTCTCCCAATGAGAATTTGTACAAAAGATCCTTTAATGGTCCTTACCTTCTTTGCTTGCACCCGAGTAGGGTAGATGACCTCCTGTTTGAGATTCATGAAGGCATATGTGGTAGCCATAGAGGGATAGGTCGTTTGTGCACAGAGCGATAACACAGAGCTATTGGTGACCGTATATGCGGAAAGATGTCTAGTAATATGTCTAAAAGTGTGAAAATGCCAAAAAGTTTGCCTATATGATTCACCAACCAGCCGGGGAGCTCACGCCTCTCGTTAGCCCATTGCCTTTTGCCCAGTGGGGCCTTGACATCGTGGGACCTCTCCCAAAAGTAGTGAATAATAAGAAGTTCCTTATCACAGCCACGGACTACTTCACCAAGTGAGTGGAAGCCGAACCCCTCACCAATATCAAGCAAGCTGACGTGAAGAAGTTTGTATGGAGAAATATCATCACGAGGTTTGGAATTCCAAGGGCTCTGATTTTTGACAATGGCACCCAATTTGACGGAAGAATATTCCAAACCTTTTTAGCTGAATTGGGGGTAAGCTTCTATAACTCGACACCGGCCTACCCTAATGCAACGGACAAGCTGAAGCGTCAAATAAGATCATCCTTGATGGCATAAATAAGAGACTCAAAAAAGTGAAGGGGAGATGGGTAGACGAGCTCTCCAGCATTCTTTGGGCTTACCGAATGAAACCACGGTGGTCGACCGGAGAAATTCCGTATTCTATGACGTATGGAACTGAGGCGGTAATCCCCTTAGAGGTTAACCTCCCCATGA
Organism: Aequorea victoria; assembly: GCA_032361285.1. Taxonomy (NCBI): domain Eukaryota; kingdom Metazoa; phylum Cnidaria; class Hydrozoa; order Leptothecata; family Aequoreidae; genus Aequorea; species Aequorea victoria. The sequence goes on along the minus strand of JAUTBS010120911.1, from coordinate 4,779 downwards.
TGAGAACCAACCTCTTCACTCTGGAAAGCAATGATAAAATATTAGCGCGAGACTTGGATTTTGGCCGAGGAATGAAGGGAGACCGCCCTCCTCAGAATCCAGGCTTACCAAAAAGAAATGGCCAAGGAACACAACAAGAAGGTTAGGCCTTGAGACTTCCCTCCAGGGGACCTGGTACTCCGGAAGGTCATGGAGAACATGAAGGTACCCTCAGAGGGAAGGCTCGGCACAAACTGTGAAGGACCTTACAAAATTCAGGCCATTGCAGGAGTTGGAGCGTACAGGCTTGAAGATGCTACAAAAAAAAGGTCCCTAGACCATAGAACAGAGCCAATCTGTTATTTTTCTTCCATTGACAATGTAATATCTTTTGGATGAGTAGTGTAACCAGTGAAAAATGGTCAATAAAAGTGCTTCTACCTATGATGAGTAACTTGAACAATCCAATCTAGCAAGAGTTTGAATAACTCCCAGGTTTGAATAACCCAGCAGCCAGCTCGAACAGCTCGACCAACCAGGAGTTCGAATAACTCAACCTAATAGGAGTTCCAATAACTCCCTGGTTCGAATAACCCAACAGCTAGCTCAAATAACTCGGCCAAGCAGTAGGTCAAATAACTCCTGGGTTCGAATAACCCAACAGTCAGCTCAAACAATGGCCTAACAGGAGTTCAAATAACTCCTGAGTTTGAATAACCCAGCAACCAGCTAGAATAGCTTGGCCAAGCAGGAGTTTGAACAACTCCCGGATTTGAATAACCCAGTAGCCAGCTCAAACAGCTTAACTAACCAGGAGTTCGAACAACTCTTGGGTTCAAATAACTCAACAGTCAGCTCGAATAGCTTGGCCTAACAGGTGTTCCAATAACTCCCTGGTTCAAATAATCCAGTAGCCAGCTGTGGGGGCCCGCCTTCTCATCTCCCCGTTCCGCCCCTTCGTGAGGGGAGGGAAGAAAAAGGAGAGGGGGTTTTTTTCCATCGAAATGCGCATCCTGTGATGGGTCTGAGGACCGCGCGAGTTTTTCAGAGTCGCCACTTGGTCTTAGGAAAACCAAGAAACAAAAAAGGGGCCATTTTCAAGGTAAACTATCCCGTCATAACCAGAGATCTTGGTTCAGGAGCCGGGGTATGAAAGGGGAAAGTTTTAGGCACTCCTCTCGTCCAATTCGAGGATTGGCCTCTACTTAACCGTTCCGTCCTGTTCTTGTCTTAAATTTATCAAAAGCAACACATACAGAAAGGGGATTAAAGAGAGAACATGCAAAAGAAAACAAGAAAGTAAAACCTAACTTAAAACTAAGATTTTCTATGCATACTCACACCTTTGGCATGTCAAGTGGGGAGATGACAGCATAATAACGCAGTTGATGCATAAAAGAGGCATGCTGTTTGAAAGCAGAAAAATATGCAGTTTTATGAAGGAGAAGAAATGCCTAATTTATGATTCGACCAAAAGACTAATAGAAAAGAAGAAGAAAAGTTATCATACGATTCTACAAAAAAAAAATAATACGTAGGTTAACACGTAGAGGAGGGAAGAAAACCTAACATGCGATTCTAATAAATGACTAAAAAGAAAGAAAAGAAAGGGCTGAAAGAAAAACATGCTTAGATAGTTATTAAAAGGGTAGAAAGAACTAGGAGGGGGAGAAACTAACACAAGGATTCTACTAAAAGAAATTAAAAAAAATATTTACTTAAAGAAAGGAAAACCCGGGAGAAGGAGGCCAACGACCTCTTCTCCCCTTTTATTAAAAAAGGGCAGAAGTTTTAAAGACTATCTATGAAATAAAAGGGTTTGGAGACTTAACGTATATCCCGTGAGCTGGTAGAGTTCTGAGTAACGTCTGTGGCTTCAGAGGTCCTTCCATGTGGTCTTCGAGCTTCCCGAGTACTTCCTCGAACTAGACTTTTATGAGTTCCTGTAGCCTTTCCTCACATACGACACGTCTCCAGAGAGTCCTCCGTATGATCTTTTGGGCCTTCGGGGCCTTCCAAGTGTAGAAAATATAAGGGCTTGGCTTATGTAATATTTCTTGAGTTTTTCCAAAAATAGGAGAGATTTCTGACTTTGGAGGGGGGTTGGGGCTACTGGGATCTCTCAAATGGTTGGGGGGTGGTCTATTTATAGAAAAATGAGTGAGGAGATGACTTGGGGTCAAAGTTTCCTCAATGGTGGCGCGCGCCACATGGGAGGTGACGCGCGCATGGTGGGAGTTGGCGTGCACTTGGTCTAAGGTCGGTTTGGGGTCGGTTTTGTGTTCCTGAGGTGGTTTGGTTCATTGGGTTAAAATGACATGGCATGCACTAGTAGTGGAGTGTTTTTAGATAGCGTAGGATATTTTGGTGATGGTGACGAGCGCATGGTGAGGTGGCGTGCGCATGGTGGGTCACCAAGGGGTATTTTTGGTATTTTCTGGGGTGTTCTGGGCTGTTTTGGGGTTGCACTTGGAAGTAGTCTTGGACTCTCGGATGCGTGCAGAAGCTCATTTGAGCGTGACTAACATACATTTCATCATCGGAAGAGCCGCGGGAATCGGCCGATGTTCGGTTTAATCAAAAATGGGGTGTCTACACTATGCTTAACATAGGGGGAGCTATAATGTCAGGGGGAGATTCTTTGACATTCAATGCATTTCATTATCTTTCCTTTCTCTTTCTTTTTTTGCTATGACAAAGGGAGAGAATTTTTAATTGATTTGCTAAGCATGCTTAAGAAAAGCTTATATGATAAAGGAGGAGTTTAAACCATAAGACCAACAAAGGGGGAGAACAATTTTAAGGGGGAGAAATATTTTTTGTTGATCCATCAATTGGTATCATAAGAGCTTAATAATCCTAAAAAGGAGAGAATAAATTTGATATGAATTTATATGACAATTGGTTTCAAAAGAATTATACATTATCCAATAATTGGTATCAAGAGCTTACCTTTTTAATTAGAATCATAAAGAAAACAATAATTCTAAAATATTCAGCAATTAGTATCAACAGGCTTATATTGTCGTTTAACAATTGACTTTTTTAATTGGTACAATGAGCTTAACTTTATATCTTTATGCTTTGCATATCAATAGTTGCCATAGTAAAAAAGGGGGAGATTGTGAGCCTAAAGGTCTTTTCAATCAAATTTTCTTTTGATTTTGACTTAACAGCATATTGATTTGATCTTTTAGGAGATTGATAGCCAAAATATTTTGTTAAATCATTATTGTTTGTGCATTATGTTTTTGACATTACAACATAATTGATTTAATCTTTGGGAGAATGTTAGCTTAATAAATTTGATTATCCTAATGACCTGTTTGTCTATGAGACAGTATTTTTTAGGATTAATCATTTTATTAAAACTCAAGGATCTAGCAAAAAGTCAAGAGAATATATTGAAGATGTAGAAGACTTTTGGAGATAGGTGAGCCCAAGAAGAAAGGCTGCATTTCAGAGAAATAAAAGAGAATGAAGCAAATGGTCAACACCTAGAAGATTTGAGTCGACACCTGAAGAAGTTTTCCCCAAATTCTGAAGTAGCAGAGGAAAGGATCGACACCCAAGCATGTTTGTGCCAGCACCCAGATGTTTCATCCGGATGGGTTGACACTAAAGAAGAATGAGTCGACACCAAAGCTATTCCCGTGGCACTGATATTTTTGGTTTCAAAAATACAGAGGAAAGGGTCGACACCTAAGCAAGTTTGAGTCGACACCAGCTATTTCAAATCTTGACCGTTTGGGTCGACACCAATGAAGAAAGGGTCGACACCAAAAGCTTTCCCGTGGGCACCAATATTTTGAGATCCAGAAATACAAAGGAAGGGTCGACACCAAGGAAGGTTGAGTCGACACCAAGTTTCCAGATCTCATTTGTGTCGACACCCAGGAGATTTGTGTCGACACCTGCGCAGAATTTCTCAAATTCCTAAAGCGTGCAACGACTAGTTTTTCGAGCATTAAATGTCTCTAACGGCTAGTTTCTTATCTCCAACGGCTCTATTCTGGATCCTACATTTAAATACATTCATTGAATATTAGAATGGTATGCAAGGAAGAGGAACAAGGATCAATCAATAGAAACATCTCTCAGATCCATATCATTGTGTTAAAAAGCTTATACTCTGTTTTTATTCAGAATATCATTCTGATTATTTTTCCTCTCTTCTCTTTTCTATTTTGATTGTAAATCATTTTGAGAGAGTGTGATTGTTGTAGTGAGCTTTTGATTATAAATCATCTCATAAAGGAGATCATCATACTTAAACACTCATAGAGCCGGGTTACGATTCACCTACTCAAGAAATCTGATTCAGTGGCTGCTTTTTGCCCTTGTTTGAAGATGGTGGTTGCTCTTCACCCGATAGGAAGAAGGCGGTTACGATTCACCCTAAAGCAATCCGTGTATTGAGATTTTGATTCACCATAAGAATCCGATAGTGAATTTCCAAGGGACTTGCAGAGTGGACGTAGGTCGAGTTGACCGAACCACTATAAACTGTGTTTGCATCCTTCTTTCCTTAACTCCTTTATTTTTCTGCTCTTATTTGTTTTTATTCCGCTGCATAAAAGATTAATTTTAAAAGAGTTGAAAAATTTTACAAGTTTGCCATCAACCCATTCACCCCCCCTTTGGGTTAATTCTGGCTAAGTGAACTAGGGACACTAAGTAAATCCTAGGTCAACACAATGTAACGTAAAATAAAAATTTGGCCTTATAGCCTACATCAACGCCTACATCAACAAAGAAAGAATTCAAACAAAAAATAAAGAACACCAACGGATACTTCGT
>JAUTBS010120800.1:0-12618 GCA_032361285.1 Aequorea victoria | reverse complement strand
AAAGTTTGCCATCAACCCATTCACCCCCCCTTTGGGTTGATTGTACCTAAGCTCAAACACCTTAGTGTACCCAACAAGCACTACCCATCGAACTGGAAATAAATTCACTTCCAAGTGGGATAGACCATATATGGTACAAAAAGTTTATTCAAGTGGTGATTACAAACTGGCTGCTGAAAAAGGTTTAAGAATTGGTCCCATCAATGGAAAATTCTTAAAATGATACTATCCTTGAAGAGTTCAATGCTCCTTGACGTACGAGCCTAAATTGAGAGGTCAATCGCATTACTCTTGTTCATCTTTTTGAGAACTTTTTTAGCTTCTTCTTCAATGGTGTTGAGCTAATACGAACGGTACTTGCCAATCTTTTGGAAAAATTTGCTCCAAAGCAATGAAATATAAGCACGCTGGTAACTTGAAATTAGATCATCTCCTCGAAATATTCAAATATTAGAGGGGGCATGACGCATCGGTAGAACAACAATATTTGAGACTTTCTCAAGAACTGGTGAAATATGTATTCTACCGACGTTTTGATATTCATGAACAAGTAAGTCAAAAGAGTTGGGCCCAACCAATGAACCTTCACTATCTTGTGGAGTCTACTCGTCATTCTCAAAAGGCACGCCAAGATCTCCTAACTAAAAGAAAAAAAATGAACAAAATGTTACAAAAAACAAAAAATAAATAAAAGAGTAAATAATTGTGCTTACATGTTTCTCCAATTCTTCCAAAGGTGTTGAAGAGCTAGGCACACCGCGAAAAAAAGTCATCCACATCAAGGTTGATTTCATCTAGCTCGAAAGGGACCGTCTTTCTCTTCAGTCTCTTCCAGTGACGATCATATTTACTAGTTCTGCTTTTTTCTTCAGGGGGTATCACACTCTTCTTTTTCTTTCCATTCTCAGCTACGAAATTCTTAATGACTATGGATGAAACTTCACTCACTTTATTTTCCTTGAAATCTGGAATAGATGAGACATCTACTTCTTTTTGAGCGACTTTCACCAAATCTTTATCATTCTTTTCTGCAATATCTCTAGATCTTGGGAAAGATGATACAAGTGCCTTCCTTTTATTCATCTGAACAACAGAAAGAGGAGTTGGCTTTGAATGCTTTATAGAAACCTTTACTCTCTCTTTACAAAAGACACGTAAATGTTTCTTCCACCATTCAACATATGCTTTTGTGATAAGACCCTTATAATAACGTGAGGGAATCACAAATCTGGCTTTGACTGTCTGATCTTGTGCATGATTTCCAAAATTGAACGATTTCTTCTAAAGTGTCAGTAAAAACTTATTTTCTCAGTTCTCCAAGAATGGCTTGATAAAAATTAAATTGTTGGGCGAACCTGTGAGGATTGTAAAGCTCAATAGCATGTTTATTACTACAACGAAAAGTCATGTAACTCGTGTGAAAATTAATGATATAATCATTCCAAGAGTTTGAATTATGCCCATCATCTAGCAAATGTACTTGTTTATTCTGGCACAAAGATAAAGCTGGTAAGTGAAACAAATCAACGAGCCTCTATAGCATTAAAATGTCTTGCCATCTTTTTTCCACTATATCTAACCATTTGAGCATCACATTAAGAACGGTTAGCAGAGAAATAAGTGTTAAAGTAACAAGCAATCCATCTACAAATATAATAGATAGGGAATAATGCATTACATTTGCTTGGGTTCGGAGAAGACGAAGTTTCTCACAAACCATGGTAAATACTCGCAAGTACTAGAATTGTCAAAGAAGATTTTTCTCCACACGCCATCATACTTGCCACCTTGAAAACTCAAGGGTGAATGTGACCAATCTCTTTATTAGGAAAGATAAATTTGCACAACCAATAAGGTAACAGAGTAGCCAAATAAGTCTCTTCGCTCATGCAATCTTCTATGACTAAGTCGTCAAAAGCCCCATTCTCTTCCCTGGAACGTTGAACTGGTTTGTCAATGATACCGATTGAATTTTTAGTTATTTTTAGCTTATTTGGTCTATTCTTGTATGAGCTACGAGGAGGTTTTGCATATCTGATTGAACCCCTAAACTAAAATTTTACCCAATCATGGTATGTAACATGATGGCTGTCATGCTCACAATAAAGTTTGTAGTACGCTGAAAATAGATGCTTACAACTTGCAGGAAGATACTGTCCATTGTGTCTAGGTTTTACTAATTCTTTTGCTAATGGGATGACTTCATCATAAAATGTACCTCGAATTGGTAAACCAAAAATTGTACGAATATTCCATAGGGAGATGAATAATTCCCCTAATGAAGTATGAAGGGTGTTCTTCAAAGGACACCAAAACTCACAAAATGAGCGACTGAGGTTCTGATCACAATCATATGTGAATAAAAAAGCATAGACAACGTCATATATCTTTGCATCAGTAAGAACCTTTTTGTTGCAACCACGGACGTCTTCTAACCACTCCCAATAATCAAGAACATAAGAAATCTCTCCAAAATTAGTTAGAATGGATTCTCAAGCAGTCTTTCCAGCTTTAAGTCGATCACCTAACAACAGAAAGTGTTAAGAACTGCCAGGCTGCAAATGAAGTGAAAACGACAACAATAGCAATGCAAAAGAGGTAACGATAGATCCTTGGCAGCCTATCAGCACTTCTGATGATGAAGTGTATCATTTCATAAGATGCGACATGTCAGTAGAAAGATGCCAATCTGGTGATAAAGCGCCAATAACTAGGTGATCTTTTCGTCGTTGGTGATCAAAAATACTATTTATAAAATCGAGTAAAAATAACTATTCCGTAGAATAGAGTTTAAGACCGGATATCATTCTACAGGGACAGAAATGCTAAACTATCTATTTTTCTAATTAACTTCGTTATTAATTCTAAAGCAGGAATTGAAACTTAAAAATTTATTGATTAACTAAAGAACGTAATTGAAACTAAATTGAAATTGATTTAAAATAAATTTACGGATACACGAATCCATCCTAACTTAGTAATTGCAAGTTTTGAAATAATTTAAGCTACTTTCACATGGATCACTCAACACACCATTATGATTACAAACCCTGATGGTGCAACAAGAAAACTCAAAAGGATGGTAATCGGCATAGGATATCTAGATTAGCACGCGTTGTTCGTAATTGAGTCACGGCACAACGCGTCTTCTCCAAGCATATCCTATCACAATACACATCCAATGATGCAAAGAAAATATTGTATAACAAAACATTAATCCAATCCCAGAAATGAACAATGCTAGAGCGATAGAAAACTTTTATAAAACATCATTGAATGCAAGAGTCAATAATTTCCAAAGTTGTTATACAATCGAATGATCCACTAGAAAGCATGAAAAACTAAAACTATAACAAAAACTACATTACAAAAAGCGAGGGTTTCATCGAAATCCTAGACGAGGAACCTAGCCGCTCATCGTCGAGAGGAACAAAGATGATGATCCGAATGAACGCGCCATTGATCGATCTCCTCCTTCCCTCTTGAACCCTCGCAGCCTTTTGGATGTTGCTCTGCAATATTTCGAATCCTAAAGACTGAAAATCGTGTTCTTTTTATACCCCCCTTCGAAGCCTTGCGAAATAACTTAAAATTAAAAGTCTGCCTCGCCGACGAGCGTCCGGACAAAAATCTCCCGAGACCAATTCTTCATTTAATCCTCGCCTTGCGTCCGGACGTTGGAAAATTACGTCAGGATGTTTTTGCCTAGTAGCAACCTTGCTTCAGAGCGTCCTGACGGACAAATTTGCGTCCGGACGGAAATGTGAAATTGCACTCTGTTATCTTTTCTGCACTATTTTTCGCTCTTAACCTCATTTTTGTCAAATGATTCGCTGTACCTAATGTTGCACGAAAACACACTAAAACACACATTATACTAACTACTCAAGAACATAAAGTGTACGTTTGACGGCTTAAAAGTGTACTTTTAAGCTCAGATAACTAGGTCATAAACTGGTAGGTCCAAAATTATCTTAGTCAATCCGCCTTTATCGCCACTAATAGAAAAGAATCGTCAACTACGAACTGAATGATCTTTGAAGAAAATCATCTCTCGATAACCGAGGTCTGAAATTTCGAGACCGGTGGCATAATAATGGCCGAGCTTTTCTAGAACTTTGAGATCAACGAAGAAATAAAAGTCAGCTCGCCTCCAAACAGTCGAGATCTGAAATTTTGAGACCGGTGGCGTAACAATAGTCGGGGTCTTTTAGAATTTCGAGACCAACGACGAAGTAAAAGTCAACACGCTCCAAGCAGACGAGATTTAAAATTTCGAGACCGTTGGCGTAGCAATGGTCGGGTCTTCTAGAATTTTAAGGCCAACGACGAAGAAATAATTAGCAAGCCACAAAGCGGCCAATGTCTGAAATTCCGACACCGGTGGAGTAATAATGATCGGGATCTTCTAGAATTTTAAAATCAAGGGCGAAGCAACTGCCCATCTTTAAAAATGACTCCTAAAACTGTAAAAAAAAAAAAAAAAAGAAGAGAATAAAAAAACAATGAAAAAAAAAGAAAAAAACATGTTAGATAGCAACAAAAATAAAACAATTAAAAAAATTGATGAAGAAGCAACAAAAAAAAAAAACAAAAAAAAGGTGTTAGAGACAGTAAAAAAAAAAAGTACCTATAAAAATACTGCAAAACAATATAAGATAGCAACAAAAAAGTAAAAAATAAAAAATTGATAAAAAAGCAACAGTAAAAAAAGGGAAACAAAAAGATGTTAGAGACAGTTTAAAAAGAAAAAAGAAAAGAAAAAAAGTACTGTAAAAAAATAAAATAAAAAAAAAAGAGAAGAAAAAGTGAATGTTAGCAAAAAAGAAATGGAGAAGAGAGAAAAGACCTGTAAAAAAAACGAAGGGTTAGACTTAAAAAAATAAATAAATAAATAACAAAAACAAACAATAAAAAAAATAAAATAATGACAGTTACAATAAATAAATAAAAAATACAAAAGGAAGTTATCTGTGTGCTTTTGAAACGTTATCAATTGGAAGTTGTGTGAAAAAAAAAATACAAAATTACAAAAACACAAACAATCGTTTGTCCGAAAGTATTATACAGAGAGAAGAAACTTAGAGAAATCGGAAGAGAGAAAAGCAGAAATAAACCCAACGCAAGCATTAGATTGAAGGAAACCGGAGTTTTCCGAAAAAACAGCAACGAGAGTGAAGAATATTCATAATCTTCTAGGTATCAAGATCTATAGTACTATTCTGTCAAATTCGTGTCAAGTAATCCAGAAATCACAAAGAAGATGGAGTATTCAGAATGACAGATGGATGAAATATATGCGAAGCAGCTGAATGATTGGCTTCTAGTTACTTCTTCTCGCAACGGAAAATGGTTGTACTCTGCTTTTCACAACGTCACTGCCATGGTTGGTGCTGGTGTTCTTGGCCTTCCTTACGCCATGTCTCAGCTTGGATGGTTCCTGGCAGTGGCGGAGCTAGAATTGTTATTTGGAGGAGTGAATATCTAACATCACAAGCATCAGTAGATTAAAATGTTATTTAAGAATATTATATATATTGATTATATGTAATTTTAATTTACAATTGATCAAGATTATTTTTTATATTTTAAAAATGATTCATAATAGTTTTATTTATTTTTAATATCTCAAGGTATTCGGATCAGTTTTCGCGCATCTCGACTAATTCTTAGAGAATTAATTCCATCGTCTATTAGCGAAGAGCCCAATTAAATGGAGACAAAGCCCCATATGGACTAGCACTTAAAAGAGATTTTGAATATGAGATTTTAGATGGAGCAAACTTTCAAGTCTCAAGCCTTGACCACCAGCCAACTCCTTAGAGTTGCATGATAGTTTTATTTGTAATACTATGAATACACAAGTATACTATCATGCATCCATTGATCACCCTTTCGGCTGAGAAACTAATTCTTTACAATCTTCAGAGCAGAAAATAGTCTTTCTAGCAGAAAATGATTTTTCTATTGTGACTGTCGTAACAAATAAAATCAATATTAATGATAGAGGTCTGTGAACCAATAAATATTCTTTATTTTTATTTTTTTTGTCTTAATCTTTTCCTAAGCAATGTTCTCTATTTCATCTAATTTCGAGAACTCAATTCTAACGTACACATCTACGATGAAATAACAATCTGATAAGTTGGTGATATAAATTTTAAAAAATTAAATATTTCATAATATTAAAACAACAATCAATATTCAAAATTTAAAAATGAAAGCAAAAATAAGGTCGTCATTTGATAATGAATCCATTAGCATTTTTTAGTAATTAATATTCATTTGGATAATGAATTCATTAACAATATTCAGAAATCATATCGCTAATCTGTTCTGAATAATCAAAAATCGAAGCAAAAAAAAAAAAACACAATAATCTGTTTTTAACAATCAAAAAATTAAGGGGCAAATTCATAATTTAGAAATAACAAATTTTAAATCTATTAAAATATTTAAAGTAGTAATAATTTTTTTTGAAATCTCAGTAGGAACAATTGCCCCTCTCGCCTTAACATAGCTCCGCGCTTGGGTCCTGGTGTGACTATAATGATCCTGAAATGGATCATAACTCTCTATACACCGTGGAAAATGGTGGAGTTGCACGAGGTGGTGTCGGGAAAGAGATTCGACAGGTACCATGAACTGGGCCAGTATGCTTTCGGACCAAACCTGGGATTGTGGGTGGTGGTGCCACAGCAACTTATGGTCAAAGTCGGCGTTAACATTGTGATCGGATGATTAATTATTTTTCCTTATAATGGGTTGTTTCGCATTAGCATCTTTTCTAAACATAATGATTAGTTGTTAAAAAGTTATTGTTGGTACCTTGAATCCACACGATTCCTCAAAATTAATAATGATTTGTAAAATGTCATAATTTAGACACTGATAGAATACCAGTCTAAGATACTTCGATATTTAAGTTAGCAAAAATGCAATAATGTTGAACTATAATATGTAGAACTGAAAGTAGAAGTGCAAGACTGTATGTAGAATGAGATAAATTGTGTATTTCTTTAGAGTATAGGCAGTAGCTATATATAGAGATAAGAGCATGAATTTCTGGATTTGGTAGATGTCGATTCCTGATTTGGCACCCCCGAGCGTGATCCTCGGGATACGTAATAATCTAATTCCTGATTTTACCGATCCGAGCGTGATTCTTGAGATACACAATAAGATCTGACCCTAATTTACTGCTGTGACGGTTACTGGGTGATCTCGATAGATATCGTTGGCGTTGATTACCAAGCTTCTTTTATTAGTCGTCTTGGTTGACTGACCAAGCGTATGGTCTGACCAAGCTCATCTCTTCGGGTATTTTTCGAGTGCTCTTTAGATTGGTCGGTATACTTGGTCTAATGTCTTGCCTCAAGTCAGCTAGAATAGTGATTTTAATCATCTGTACCTTCGGTTGTTTATTTCTTTAGTCAGTTGGTCAGTTAAAATATCTGTCGATTTTCGTCTCGGTTAGTCATAGCTGATCGATCAGTTTATACTTATCAGATGTCCCCTATTTTCGAGTTGAATGCAATCAGCGATGGAAATATATTTGTCTTAAGTGATAGTTACACGCTAATTATGATATCGTTTCCCCTCTCCGAGGTGATGGTTATACGTAAAACAAGATATTTTTTCCTCTTTTTTAGATGACGATTACTTAGGTTTTCAAACGTCACCTCACATTAAGTGAGAGTCTTTTCAAATGGTAGAAAACGGCTACCGTTTGGTGTCTGATTGACACGTGGGTTAATCCGGGTCGTCGGGCCATGCTCGTCGAACGGTCGGGATTTGTTTGTGCTCGGGACTGTTGGATTAAGTACTTGCTTTTATCTGGGTCGTTCATGTATCTCTTTTAAATACGCGTAGAGGGGGGATTTCCCTCACATTTACTCCCCTAATTTATCAGAACATACCCCTTCCTTCCTCCTCCTTCTGTATTTTTCGGTGACTCCTCCATTCTTTTCGGCGCAAAATTCGGTGGTTCTTCATCCTCGAGGTCGACGTAGTTTTCTCCATTTTGTGCTAGTAAATCTCCTTCTCCTTTTTTTTGTCTTTGTTCCGTCTTCGAGCTCTAAGTTAGAAGTTCTCCTATGTCCTCGCTTTTTTCCTCCTCCCCCCTTTTCTTTGTCAATAGAGTAACCTTTTTCTCTAGGAACTTTCATCTTCCCCCCTCTGTCCAACTTTTTGTTTTTGACTACCCTTTTTCGGTCTAGCCGTTAGGGAGTCCTCCACCATTGTTAGGTTTCTTTTTCCTTTAGTTCGACAGGGGATGATGGAGTACCCCTAAGATATCGAATCCTCTGGGACTAAACCCTCACAGTCTGGGTTCGAGACGACTGTCTCAGTCCCTGGGCCTGTTGCCCCTTAATCTGAGATCATGTATCATCTGATGCTGGAGAGATCTCCAGCTCTATCGTTCGTTTCTTTGAGGAGGGGGATCAAACTTTTACCGCTGAGTCCATTCCCTCTGTTTCTCGAGCCTCTGATATAGTGCGCTTGTGCGAGACCTTGTCTATCCCCCTTCTATAATATGTACGATCCCTGAACCCGATGATCTAGCGTTCACTCATTCCCTCGGGGAGGTATTCTTGTACGAGTATACCTTCTCGACTGACCTTCGGATACCTTTTCCCAGGGTCATCCAAGAACTTCTAGATTACCTAGGTCTAGCCCCGGGCCAATTGATGCCCAATGCATGAAAGATTCTCCTCGGCGTGATTATTCTGTAGGAGGAGACCAGCGGTGGCCAATTCCATCTAACTATTGAAGAGTTCCTTTATTGCTACCGCCCAAGGAGAATCAGTCTGGGTGGTATTTTTTCCCGCCTCGGTCTGATGACCGAGCACTTATCCAAGGTTGCTCCTTCTCCAACAAGCACTATAAGGAGATATATTTTTTTATTTTTGGAAAAGGTTGGAAATTCCAGCCTTGGGAAGAAGTCGACCCCAACTCTCCCAGCATCATTTCTTACTGGGGACAGCCTCAATCGGGGGACATATCCGCCAAACCCCTAGTCGACAATGAGGTGAAAGCTGCCCGAGACTTCTAAACCAGATCCTTCAGTGCTCTAGTGACCCCTCCGAAGCTGAGCGCCTTGCTTTTTGGCCCCAATGTCCCCAATGAGAATCTCTTTCCTTTCTTTCTTTATTCGTCTTATCAGCCTTTCTTTTATTACTTTAGCTTTTGATACTTTATGCATGTTTCTAACTTATTTCTCCTTCCCTGTGAATAGAAATGTCGAAGAGACTGGACAAGATCCAGCTCGTGAAGGCACAAGCTTGCCTTTTCGGGGAGGCCGAGGCCTCTGTGGCCAAGAAGCCCAGGCTTCAAGCCAAGGCCCCCCTCCCTTCTTCAGCGGATGCTCCTAAGGCTCCAACTGTGGTGGAGTTGGACCCACCAGAGGGCCCTTCGCCCGTGGAGAATGTTCCCTTGGTAGTTGTTGTCCCCATAGCCGAGCCTCCAGCGCCTTTCGCTGCCACGGGCCCTTCAGCTTCCTCATCCCCTGCTTCTTCTCGGCCCCAAGACATATTGAATGACTTTAACATAGCTCGGGCCAAGATGGCTGACTTCGTCAGGGATGTCAATGCTACCCTCACCGATGTCAGGATATTGTCCATGGCCAATGATTTAATCCTTGACCTTACTAGGGTAAGTTTCATTCTTAGTTTTTTCGTTTTATTTTCATTTCCTATTTTTTGCTATGACTAGTTTCCTTATATTTTCTTATTACAGGCTTGTGCTCGGGCAGTTTACCTATCCAAGTGGTGCTACCAGCATAAAGCCTACGTCGTCGCTGAGAACAAGAAGGCCAATGCTTTATAGGTCGAGTTCTTAAAGAAAGAGTAGTTGAAGAAGGCAAAGGCCAAACTCCATTGGACTGCTGCTCGGGCCAAGACAGAGGTGGCTAGCTCATGGTGGAGAGGGAAACAACCGAGAAGAGGGCTGCAGAGGCTGAGCAAAACTGAGCGGGGTTGAGACGACGGCTGCTGCAGCAGAAAAAAAGGCTGTATAGGCTCAAGCTCAAATGCTTGAGCTCTCGGTCAAGCTTGCGAAGGCTGAGCAGGAGGTCATTGAAAGCTTCAAAGCCTTTGAAGAGTACAACGCATAGACCACTGATTACTATATTAGCGGTTTTAATGCTATGAAGGCTCGGGCAGCTGCCGCCTTCAAGGAGATTGACTTTTCCCCTTTCCTCTGGAACAACGATTAAGAAGCTGAAGGCGGCCCATCAAATGAGGAAGGGAATCTTGCCCTGCCCCCAACTTGATCTTTATTTCTCTTTTTCATATAATCTTTCTTTTATGTTATTGTTGAAACAATTTTATTTGGAATGAATAAAATATTTTCTTTGAATACCTTGTCTCGCCTTTCCTAATGACTGCTTACTTTTCTCATGCATTTTTATTTTACTAAGTGTTGAATGTCTCGATCATCCTTTCTAACATTTTATGGATTCTTTTAAATTTTATCTAAGTCTTTAAGGTCTTGGTCGGGCTCTGTAGTAATCCAACTGCTATTTTGACCAATAATATCCTAACTTGTTTGTAGAACTTATGAGTCATTTGGGCTTCTATCGAATTTTCATGCAATCCGGCCAGATCATAGGGTGATCTGGTTATAGAATTTATAAGTCTTTAGAGTCTCGGTCAGATTCTCAAGCAATCTGACCGTTGATTGGCCTGATCAATTCCTAAAGTAATCTAATTTTTGAATTTACCTATCTTTAAGGCCTCAGTCGAATTCTTCGAGCAATCTGACCATTGATTGGGCTGGCGCAATTGGGTTGTAGAACTTTTTAGTAGTCTCTGAGGCCTCGGTTCGGTTCTCATGCAACCCAATCGTTCTTTGGCCGATCAGGCCCTCAAGCGACCTGGCTGTTGAACTTTGTAGAAGTCTTTGAGGCCCTGCTTGGGTTCTCAGGCAACCCAATCATTCTTTGGACAACCAGGTCCTCAAGTAACCCGACTGTTGAACTTTGTAGAAATTTTTAAGGTCTCGGTTGGATCCTCAGGTGATCCAACAGTTCTTTGGCCAATTAGATCCTCAAACGATCTAGCTATTAAACTTTGTAGAAATCTTTAAGGCCTCGGTTAGATCCTCAGGAAATCCAACCATTCTTTGACCAACCAGATCCTTAGGCGATATAGCTGTTGAACTTTGTAGAAATCTTTAAATCCTCAGTTGGATCATCAGGCGATCCAACCGTTCTTTGGCTGACCAGATCCTCAGGCGATCTGGCTGTTGAACTTTGTAGAAATCTTTAAAGCCTTGATTGGATTCTCAAGCGATCCAACTATACTTTGGCTGACCAGATACTCAGGTGATCTAGATGTTGAACTTGGTAAAAGTCTTTGAGGCCACGGTTAGATCCTTAACCGATCTAACCATTCTTTGGCCAATCAGACCATCAGGCGATCTGGCTGTTAAACTTTATAAAAAAAATTTAAGGCCTTGGTTGGATCCTCAGGCAATCTTGATATTGAACTTTGTAGAAGTCTTTGAGGCCTCGGTTGGATCCTCAGACGACCCAACCGTTCTTTGGCCGAGTAAATTCTCAGGCGATCTGGCTGTTGAACTTTATAGAAATCTTTAAGGTCTCGGTTGGATACTCAGGCGATCCAATCGTTCTTTGGCCAACCAGATCTTCAGGCGATCTAGCTATTGAACTTTGTAAAAATCTTTAAGGTCTTGGTTAGATCCTCAGGCGATCCAACCATTCTTTGGCCGACCAGATCCTCAGGTGATCTAGTTGTTGAACTTTGTAGAAATATTTAAGGCCACGATTAGATCCTCAGGCAATCCAATCATTCTTTGGCCGATTAGGTCCTCAAGCGACCTAGCTGTAGATCTTTGTTGAATTTTTGTAGAAGGAAGACATAAAGTAGGGACTGTAGGAAAAAAGGACACTTTTATTGAGAACGTTTACAAGTTCTCACTAGTAGTATTTCCTAAGGTGATCGGTGTTTCATGCGTGTAGAAGTGTCTTTCTGTTCGCATCTATCAGTCCGTATACCCCAGATCGAAATTGATCTTCAACTTGGTAGGGTCTTTCTCAGCTCGGTCCCAGCTTCCCTTCTCAGTGATCTTTGGTTGCGAGTGACACTTTTCGGAGAACCAAGTCTCCTATTTTGAACTCTCTTTCTCTGACGTTATTGTCATAGTATTTGTTCATTCTTTATTGGTAGATAGTTGTTCTGAGTTGAGGCTTCTCGGACTTCATCTATTTTATTTATTCTTTCTCTGAGAGCTTGGTTGTTTGTGTCCTCGTCGAAGCTGGAGTTTCAGTGACTTGCTAATGCGATCTCTACTGGGATGAAAACCTCACTCCCAAAGGTGAGAATGAATGGGGTCTCTCCCATTGGAGTTTGTACTATCGTTTGGTATGCCCAGAGAACATTTGAGATATCCTCGGCCCATAGGCCTTTTGCTAATTCTAACTTTGTCTTGATTATCTTCAAAATTATTATGTTGGTTACCTCCACCTATCCATTTTGTTGACCCAAGGTTATTCAATCATACCATATCCTTGATTTTGACTTATAACAACATTAATTTGAAGTTACTAATGATTATTTTGTGCAAAAAGTTGAGTTTCAGGACCTTACAAGATCA
>JAUTBS010120689.1:0-12619 GCA_032361285.1 Aequorea victoria | reverse complement strand
ACCCCAAAATCTTTCGTTTGGGTCGTGATCCATGCGACCGAACATAGAGTCTCAAACTTGGCGTAATTTTCTTAAGTATTTTTCTTCTTTACTTTGATCACCCACTTCTCTAGGGTTTAGAGAGCTTATATTCTAGTGTTAGAATCCCTTATAGACCAATTAAAGTAATCCTACATCTTCATTTGATATTTAGTGCATTAATGAACGTGCCGTGAAACGTGAGGCATCACAATCTGGGGAACCATTTGAGAGAAACCGTTTAGGGTCTTTGAGACCATTTGAGGGAACGATTTAGTGTCTTGAAGACCATTTGAGGGAATCATTTAGGATTTGGGGGATCATTTGAGTTTGACTTTTAAGGTCGAGGGGACCAAATTAGGTGGATGTTGATCTCATCCTAAGCTTGATTTTAAACTTGAAACTTTTTTGAATTTTTGAATTTGGAATTTCAAATCTTATATCTTGGATTCTTAAATTCAGATTTGGATTTTTGATTTTGAGTTTTGAACTTTGAGTTTGAGTTTTGAGTCCTGAACCCCGAGTTTTGAATTTTTATTGAATTTTGAATCTCAAGTTTTGAATTCCAAGTTTCAAATTTTGATTTTGAATTTTAAATTTTGAATCTTGAATCTTGGATTTCGAATTTCGAGTTCCCAGTTTCAAATTTTGAGTTCGAGGTTTGAATTTTGAATATCGAATTTTGAATTTTGAATTTTGAATTTAAATTTTGAATTCCCAGTTTTGAATTTTGAATTTGGATTTTGAGTTCCTGAGGCTAGAAGTTAAAGTGGAAAAGATTCTGGATTTTTGAAGGTTAGAATTTTGAGTGGTAAAGATTAAGTTTTTGAAAGGAAGAGATTTGAAAAATCTTTTGGGGAAAATGGGTAGATATTACATTTGTGTGTGTGTAGACATCCCAATTTTGACTAAACTGAACATCGACCGGTTTCGCAAGATTTCCGATGATGAATGCATACATCATCCGTGTTGAAGGAGCCTCCGTGCGAGTCCAAGAATCCAATGAGTGCTCCAACGCATCCTAAAACACACCCAGAAATACCCCAAAACACCCCAAATACCAAAAATACCCATTGGTGCAGCCCAACCCAGCGTTGCGCCACCTCTAAATGGCGCACACCACTTCCATCCAAAGAACCACATGCCATGTCAAAAACCAAGCCACTTCCCTCCAACCTAGCTCCATGCCACTAGCCAAGCCATGTTAGAGCCTGAAGACACCTTTACCCCTGGAGTGCGCCACTTTCACCTAGCGCCACGCCACTTCCACCTGGCACGCGCCACTTTGAGAGGTGCCATCGGCTCCAAGTCAGCTTGCTTGCCAATTCTCTATAAATAGAACCCTCCCCCACCTCATTTAGGACCCCTAATTATGAGAGAACCAAATCTCTGCAGAATCGAGACCCGATCCCTAGTCCCCGAATTGAACCTTTGCCAAATTAATAACCTTAAGCTAAGCTAATTCTAAAAACTTCACTTGAACTAGACAAAACTTCAGAATCCCTTGCATTGGAAGGAATCCGAGGACTTGAAGACCGCATGGAAGGCCTCATGAGGATGTGCCGTACGTGAGGAAAAGCTTCGGAACTGCTTAAAACTTTGCTCGTCTTCCGAGATATACGGTAGGTTTCTCTTTACTCATCTCTTTCTATTTGTTCATTTTGCATTTCCTTTAAAACTTCTTTTTAATCTGTAAAAGGGGAGAAAGAGATCGTTGGTCTCGTTCTCCCCAACTTCTTTTCTTTATTTTATTACCGTCCAAGCATGTTTTTTTATTATTGTTAGAACCATATGTTAATTTTTTTTCTTTCTCCTAGTCGTTTAGCTTTAAAAACGCATAAAATGCTTTCTTTTCATTTTCTTCTTCATATAAACACACCTACACATGAGCACACTATTTTTTAAAAAAATAGTAGCCCCTTTTGGACCTCGTGGTATCGAGCTCACTCCTTCATAGTGACACGCGCCACTTTCAGAGAGCCCAAAAGTGGCGCCGCCATATTCATATGGCGTGCGCCAAGTTTGAGGTGGCGTGCACCACCTTTGCTTAAAACCAGTGGCTTTCCAGCATCTTTGTCCCATAGTCTTTTCTGCATATTTTTTCTATCTGTTGGAATTTCTATTGAAATACCATATTTTTTTATGTTTCTTTCTATTATAAAAATTCACTTGCACGCAACGAGCACACTATTTTTCTTAAAAACAATAGCCCCTTTTGGACCTTCTGGTGTCGAGTTCACTCTTTCATAGTGACGTGAGCCACTTTCAGAGACCCAAAAGTCGCGCACGCCATATCCATATGGCGCGCGCTAGGTTTGAGGTGGCGTGCGCCACCTTTGCTTAAAAGTAGTGGCTTCTAGTAACTTTTTCTGCATCTTTCTATTTTAAAAGCATGTTTTTGATATATATGCATTAACTGCACTGATATGCTGCCATCTCCCACTTGATATTCCTTTAAGTGTAAGTATGCATAGAAAACCTTAGTTTTAGGTTAGGTTTTATTTTCTTATTTACTTTTTTAATATTACCCCTTCAACCTCCTTTCTCTATGTGTTGCTTTTGATAAATTTAAGATAAGAACAAAACAGAACAGTTAAGTAGAGGCCGGTCTTTGGATCGGGCGAAAGGGGTGCCTAACACCTTTCCCTTACGTACCCTATCTCCCAAACTATTTTCCCTGGTAAGGATAGACTAGTCCCTTGGTAGTTTTAGTTTCTTGGCTTATCTGAAAACCAAGTGGCGACCCCAATTGTGAGGTCTTTAACACATACGCATTTAGGAGAAAACCTCTCTTTTTCGTGTGTCGTCTTGAGACCGCGAGAAAAAAAGAGACGGGTCCCTCACAGTGTGAATTGTGTTTGAATTTGGGTTTGCATTTGAGTTTTGAACTTTGGATTGAGGAGTGCATTTGAATTTGAATTTGAATTCGAATTTGGAAAAAAGGGGTAAAAATTTCAAAAAATTGGAACCTTGCTAGAGAAATGCCGGTCCGGCATAAAGTGGATGGAGAACCGACTCTGTTGGCCGGTCTGACCTTTTTAGTTGTCCTGATTTTCTTGGTTTTGTGTGCACCAACTCAACTAGTTTGTGGGGGCCTCTTTAAAAATTGATTTTCTCCCTTGGTTCTTCATTTGAAACATTTTAAAGAGCTCTCTTTCTCTCTCTAAGATCTTTTCTCTCGAAACTTGGTTAGAATCCCTTAAGAATGTCTTCTAATGGGAGTTCTGAAGAAGAATACAACTTTGAAGGTTGAGTTTATCCTTTCTCCAGTCCTTTTATAAACTCCTTAATCTCATGGAATGTTTTTGAAGAAGGATTTCTTCTTTGGAATTCTAGAAATCACTTGTCTCATGCTGTCTATTCCAATATGGTGAGTGATTTGTTGGTTGTTGGACATTATTTGAATTTTTTGGGAATCAGGGTTAGTGTTTGTCATCAAACATTTGAGATTTCTTGAACTTGTCCTTGGATTCATGCAATATCATGTTTCATTTGTCATGTATACGTTCAAGGGGTGGGTAGAGATGTAGATTGTGTGTATGAAAGCTCGTATGAAATTTTCAGGGCATTCATTCCCTTTTGGGTTCATGATATTGAAATTTGAGAATTCATGTGATGAGTTGACTCATGTGGGTATGTGTAGGGTTATATCTTGTCTTGCATGCCGTGTGGGGTAGAATATCACATGTTGAATGAAATATGTATGTTCGTGAAATGTGCCATGTTTTGAACTCATAATTTGTCCCGAGTTTTTCATTGGATTTTGTGCCGTAGTACTTAATGCTTGTTTCCTGATTTGTTTTGAATTTTTCTTGTAATGATTTTTGTTTTTAGGGTCGTACCGGGAGCGTGAAGTGTTATGGGAGCTTGACCAATACTTTGGCCTGGTACAAGACCTTACCCATACCAGTGCAAATAAAAGTGATCAATGTTGGCTTTGGTCTGTTCATGCAGTCATTGGCCACTATCTGGAAAGATCAGGTGTTGTTGGATGCATTAGCGAAACGGTGGTGGAACACCACAAATACTTTCCATATTTTCTTTGGTGAGATGATTTTGACGCCCCTAGACTTTAGTATGATCACTGGGGTGCGTGTTGGTGGTAAACCTCTACTTCTTGATCCTGAGATTTATCAACAAGATGGTGTGTAGGAATACTTCTTTGGCATTAAATCTCCTTTTCCAAGGATGGGAACAGTCCCCTATTCTTTCTTCTTTAATCACTTTCAAGGTTTTCCTTGTAATGACAAAGATGATGTCCTTTGCCACACAAGAACTTTTCTTATGTTTGTGCTTGGGGAGACCCTGTTTGCTAATCTTAACATCATTGTGTACCTATACTTCCTACCGTCCTTGAGAGACCTTGGTCATGTCCATTAGTTTGACTGGGTGGCACTGGTCTGGCCACTCTGTATGGATACATGGGAGCCATGTCTCGAGGGTCTATTCATTGCACTAGAGGCTTTTGGCAAGCCTGAGAGGTATCGAACTTTTATTATTCTTTTCTTTCTGCATTCTCTTACTGTTTTTCTTTATTTGTTGATGGGAGACTGTTGCAGGTGTGGTGTTATAAGTATATGCCTTTCTTGGCCCCTTTGAATAGTCATGAGATTCCTAACATTTTCCCTCAAGATTTGCAATGGGTTAAGAATGTTATGGGAGATCGACCCACTGGATATAATTTGTTGAAGACCTCGGATACCCTGAGTGCTTTGACTTCTAACTAGGTGTTTGATCATTATAATGTTTTTTGGCCTTGAAACACTTTTTCCCATTTCCTCATATCTTTGTATGTCAAGTGACGTGGCGTCCTTAGAATTTGAATGATCTGTTGGGAGTTGTAGCTAATTCAAGGGAGGCTTCCATGAAGTGGATTCTTTTTAGAGGGCCACTTTTGCAGGGAATGATATTTGGGCAAGAGGGTGTCCCACTAATCCATTGGCACAAACATTTTTTGGGTTCCTCTTCTGCCTCCTACTTCTATGAGGTTCACCTTTTCTTCGGATGGATATGACGCTACCCATTTTTTGGCAATTGGGGCTAGATCTTATGGCTAGTTTGTTTGCAATCAACCAATGTCCCCCTTTGATCACGAGGCCCCCGAGACTAGGGCAGGTAGTTCTCCTTTTTTCTTCGGGATAGCTTCGCCATATTGGAGGTCTACCTTAAGAAACTCTTCCCGACTTCTGCCCGTACCATGGTCATTGATCTTCCCAACGAGTATAGAAATATGGTAGAGAGGCATTACCCACGAATCCTAGACATTGATTTTGGCATGCCTGAATCGATGATCGAGGTACTTGCATTGGTGCGCTTCTTATATACTCAATGCTTTTTCCTTCACTTATAATGGACTCATTACAAGTGCCCCGGTCTCTTGTGGACCAAGTCCTCCATTCTTTCCATTCACGGCGGAGTTATTTCTGGAGGCATGAGTTCACCTGGACTGCTTCTTATCGGAGTACCCCCGCCCGACGAACTCCTTTTGGCCTAGGACTCTTTTTGGTTGGTCATGCCTTGTCAGACCTTATCTCACCTTCGTCCCACACCATTTTTCAGAGCTTTTGAGCTCCATTCTAGCCTCTATAAAAAGGACCATTCACATCCTCTTTCAATTTGATTAGAATCAATCGATTCAAAGTTCTAAAAACTAGAGAACGCCTTTGCATATTCGAAGGATTCAATGACTTACAAGTTACAGAATCCATGTTTTAAAAACTAGTTCATATTTTAAGTGCTCAAGCTTCGAGAAGATCCAGAAAGAGTCTTTCGAGTTCACTTCAGGGTCCATAGTCCTGAGGGCGCGCCGGGCTGATCGGCCATCTACGGGTCAAGGTAAGTTATTCTTCTCTTCTTTAATTTTTTGCTTTCTTTCTTTAGTTTTTCTCTTTGGTAGTTAGTTTTTAGTTAGTTTCAATATTATTCTTAGTTATGTAGTTAATCTAAAATAGTGTCGGCTTCCGACACTCGGCCTCTGAAGAGTCGGGCGGGTCCCGACACTTAACCTTGAGCCCCGAAGGGTTGGGCCCTTGCATGTTTTTACTCTTTTAAAAACTTATTTTCGAATCATCTAAGGCCCAAATCTAACTTCTTAATTGTTTTTAAATCTTTTTTTATCACTTTAGTAAATCATTTTCATATTTTCATGAAACTCTTTCGGGCATCCGTTTTCTGAAGTACGATCGATTTTCAATTAAATTTCACATTTTTCTATCATAAAATCACATTTATCATATTGATTACATATTTTTATAAATTTAAAATAATTTTTAGAAACATTCATGCACAAATCATGTAATTTCGAGTCGTTTCGATCATCGCATGATTCATTTTCACGACGTTTCAGCGAAGAACGTTCGTTTTCAACGTGAGACCTGTGTGGGGCTTGTTTGCATGTTTCATAAAACAAAAACCTTTTTTTGTAATGTTTATAGATCTTAGGATGCCAACCCACCATTTTTCTAAAAATCCCTAGAACTTAGCTAGTTTTCAAAATTCGGGCTCGTTCTGAAGCCTCATGCCCCGAAAACCACTTTTTGACATTATATGTCGAAAGTGCGTATTTTTCCGAGAGCTTTTCAAAAGTATCATTCAAAAGATATTTTCATTCTAAAATATCAATTTTATGTTTATTCTCCATAAATATCATGTTAGAATTCATTCTAGGATTTATCGCTTATCGAATCTAGTATCATCTCGATTAGTGTACAAGAACGTAGTGGCATGTGGTTAGGCCCCGTTTTACCATAGCATACTAAAATTAACTCACACACGAGAACCACCATGATTGAACCCCCTAGGTTAGACAAATGTTTAATATGTTTGCTATTAGGTAAGTAGAAAAGATAGGAGCCTAAGAATTATTTACGGTTATCCCGAAGGTGATAAATGGTTATGAATCCCTAGGATCCTATTCCTAGATAGTGTGATTCTTTTCACCTTTTTGCTGACCACATATCCTATTGATCATCCCAAAATGCTTTTGATAATGTGAGCTTACCTAGTCAGTTTGTCTGTCATTTATGAATTAGTTTGGTATATAGACTTAAACATGAGAACCAATGGTGATGAGTATAGGCTAACCATGAGCTTAGGCTCAGTGGGTGCCTAACACCTTCCCACTTGGTACCTTAGACCTCGAACCCGATCTATGGTGATGAAAGGACTAAGCGTAATCCAAACAGAGTCATTCTGGTTCTTGGACCTTAAAACTAAGTGGCAACTCCATTTTGTTCTAGACTTTCATTTTGAGATATTACGACCACAATTAAATTGATGGAGGTTGTTCGATTAATACTCAATTATCTATCTACAAATGTCATGGTTACAACATATAATGCACATCAATCAAAATGGTTTTCTCCCATAGAGAACCTTTTTAGTGCCACGAGGCAGGGAGGTTACCTATAGGACCCAACGAAGTCACTGCCCATGACGTGGCCCTAGAGTGATCTCGGTGAGTGACCTCTCCATCACCATGAAATCACCCCGATTGCACTAGAAAAACTACCAGAACAACCCTCTGCCATAGACACTCCCAAAAAATGTATGTCGATCAAACCACCTCCCACCACATCTCTGGTCGGTCCTTCCACATCAACACGACCTCCGCTCAAGCTACTAATGGCACCGTCGTCGCTAAAACTACCACCCAAGTCAAAAGGACTACCTCTTAAACCCCCAAACCATAAAAAAATCACCGAAACAACCCTCATCTCCTCCACCGACCATGTCTCTGCCACAACCCAAACTACCACCACTCATCGTCGCACTACCGCCACCCACAACCATACCACCATCACCATCCACAACCATACCACCATCACCACCCATCATGCCACCACCAAATGCACCACCACCACTGCTTAAGCCACTACCGTCGACCTCTATATCACCACTAATCACACCACTGTCGACCACCACACCTCCGGTCAAGCCCAATTGTGAGGAACCCTCTCGAAAAAACTCATCACCCTCATTCCTTTTAAAAGAAACATACGCTCTCGGTTTTATGGTTTCTTTAAAAGAAAAAGCAGGGTTTTATGTTTGGAAAAGAGAACCCCCCAAATACGTCCGTGTTAAATGCCTCACAATTGGAGTTACCACTTGGTTTTTAATGAAAAACTAAGAAAACAAAACTTTCAAGGAACTAGTCCATCCTTACCAGAGATAATGGTTTGAGAGCTAGGGTACAAAGAGAGAAGGTGTTAGGCACCCCTCTCGCCCGATCCGAAGACCAGCCTCTACTTAGCCGTTTCTTTTATTCTTGCCTTAAATTTATCAAAAGCAACATATACAGAATGAGGGTTGAAAAGATATTATACAAAAGCAAGCAAGAAAACAAAACTCAACTTAAAACTAAGGCTTTCTATGCATACTTATACTTAACTGCATATTAAATAGGGAGATGACAGCATATCAGTGCAGTTTACACATAGAAAAGTATGTTGTTAAACATAAAGAAAGATGCATAAAAGCTACCAGAAGCCACTGGCTTTTACAGAGGTGGCGCACGCCACCTCTCAACCTGGCGCGCGCCAAGTAGACATGGCGCACGCCACTTTTGGACACTCTAGAAGTGGCGTGTATCACTATAGAAGAGTGAGCTCGACACTAGGAGGACGAAAATGGGCTACTATTTTAAGAAAATAGTGTGCTGGTGTGAAAATGTATTTTCATATAAGAATAAAGAAGAGAAAAACATGGCAATTCACATAGAATCTTCAACACATAGTCTAAATCTTACGCTTCATGCATTTTTACATAATTCAAAAAGTGAAAACATGACTTAACATGCTTTTCTAAGAAGACAGAAAGCATACTTAAACCAAAAATGAAAATAGAGTCGGGGAAAATGAAGCCAATGACCTCTTTCTCCCCTTTTATTGAATAGAAAGAAACTAAAACAAAGGAAAAGATAAAGATGAAGGCTTACCGTATATCCCAAACAGAAAAGTATAGGAAGTTTCAAGCGATCCAGTATCTTTCTCAAAAGCGGCACATCCTATCCCGAGAAGTCTTCCGTGTAGCCTTTGAGTTCTCAAAATCGGTCCGATATAGGGGTTTGTGTGTTGGGTTGATTCAATTATTAGTCCAGCGGTGTGTCGAATCCGTGCTTAGTTTTTTTTAATCCTCCAAAGCTTTGACGTTTGTGTATTGAGTATCCAATTTCACAGAACTTTGGTGCTTATCGATTAAGGGATGTGTTTTGGTAGAGCTTTGGCTTTCTTAAATCTGGGGGTTTTGAAAATAGAGAGGGGAGAGGTCCTATTTATAGATTTTACGTGAGAAAGCTGCAAAAAGGATAGAAGCTTCTTCTCAAACGTGGCGCGCGCTAGGGTTGAAGTGGCCTGCGCCATGTAGGTGGTGGCGCGCGCCAGATTGGAGGGAAGTGGCTTAGGGCACTTGAAGGTGGCTTAAAGCTTTTGGAAAAAAGTGGCGCTGCGCGCGCCTGGTTAGGAGGCTGCACTGAGGGGTGTTTTAGATATTTTGGGGGTGTTTAGGGGTATTTACGGGTGTTTTGGGATATTTCTTAAACTCTTGGACTTGCATGGAGTTTCCTTTGACGCGGCTTATGCATGCACTCATCATTGAAAGCAAACTAGATAATCCTATGTGCGTGTGTCAAAATTGGCGTGTCTACAGTTGTTCCTCTTTGACAAAACTCTCACTGCAATGCGTTAGTGAGTGAATGTCAAAGCCTCATAGATGACTCCTTTTGACTAGTCCATTCTTAGGCTCGAAAATAAGAAAACAAAATGTGCAAAGAAAAATAGTTGTGCTTGAGTTTACATCAAGCTGCCTACGTACACTATTTGAAAGGATCAGACCAGTGTAGTTCATAGGGACAACGCAAACGATGCAGAGATAACAAAGGTTAAAGACCTAGTAGTTACCCCACAAAGCTATGCAAGAAGAAAAACTAAGATCGCGGGGACCGAGAACAAGGCAGTTTAAAGTAGTGATAGACTGGTCAAATTAAGATTTTAGCCAGACCGATTTATCCTTTTAAGGTCGTGAGTGGACCGATTTAGCACTTTTAAGATCTCGACTGGACCGATTTATCCTTTTAAGGTCATGAATAAACCGAGAACAAAGCAGTTTAAAATTCTAATAGACTGGTCAATTTAAGGTCTTGGTCAGATCGATTCATCCTTTTAAGGTCATGAATGGACCGGTTTAGGTGAAGATTAGCTTTGGGGTCACGACAACAAAGGCACGTGGTTGTATATAAAAGATCATTGAAGTATGCAAAAGTTTCGAAATCTTAGTAGTTGTACCACCATGCACGTATTAATGGTTCTACTACCATTCAAATCTCGTTGTGAGACCTTAATCACTTCATTTGGATCGAATAGTTTTGTAACGCTCGGAAAATTCGATTCGTTATGAGACATAAATATAATAAATAGGGTTATTCTAACGACAACCATTCAACATAATTTAATATTTATTGATAGATAATACTGTTAATATTTTCACACATTACACAACCTGTTTAATTATTACAGTCCAACACCAAAAGGATTACAGAAATAAGACTTCTTCCAAGCACAGCTGCTACTTGATCAAGTGTGACATAGCTTGACGTACTCTTCTGCGGCCTCTTCGATAGTATTCCCCTCTTCATGACCTGGCATGAAACGCCATGAGCTGCAAAGTCTAGAAAAAATCTCCCGAACCCAACATTTCTATACTTAAATACATACAACAAGATATAACAGGATATGATATGCGAAAAGAAAATAAACTCTGATACACGACCAGGACTCCTTTACACCGAGAGGATTGGACAAAACTCAACTACCCAAACTTGAAAATTTTCATCCACTTATCAATTTAAAACACCAAACAGTCTGAAAGACCCACCTTGTCACACCATGAATCGTAGCTGAGTGACATACTCAACTAGCTCATGAATGTCCCAAGGATGGCGGGGTACAGCCAGGCGAAGCGTATCGACAACATTGCGCCCCAGAACCACCTAGCGAGGTACGGCCAGGTGAGGCGTTACTACACTGCACCTCAGAACCACCTACCGTTTGAGTCCCTGACGAGTCTGTGTTAAATTCATAAGCATAACACGGTGCACCAAACGACACTAGAGCGACGGGGTACGACCAGGTGAGGCGTCTTACTACACTGCACATCGGAACCACCATCCCAAGGTCACAACCAAGAAAGAACATTATGGCGACGGGGTATGGCCAGGTGAGGCGTCTCACTACACTGCACCTCGGAACCACCGTCCCAAGGTCAAACCCAAGACACAACCACGGAAACTTGACAACGACCAATACATGGTTCAACGACAAATCATCCTAGCCATGCTAGACACAAGGTTACACCCCAACCCATGACTCAGTCCATGCATGAGAGATGTCATGACACACGATGGAACTATAAACCAAGTATTCCAGCCATAACTAAACATTTAAACTCATGGTTGATGCTTAAACATGAAACAAACAAAGCCTAAGGATCATTGATCAATATTTACCCAACAATACAAAACAAAGGCAAATTCCAGATTCTATTACAGAGGTTCTAAATTGCTTTACAATTACCAAACGTCCATGAAAACTTCTAAATATTTATATAGGACTAAATAAAGGTGTTATCTACATTTTTAATGAAGGGCCAGAAGTCTAGATATAAACAGAAAGGGGTCAAAAATTTAGATTAACAGAGGCTGTTGAAAAAGGATTCTGTTTGGAAAAAATAGTATATCTCAAAATATACAAATCAAAAGTAACTTCTGTAAAACGAGAATTTTTCTAGACCCTTATATCTATCTCTGGATATGTGGATCATCTTAAAGGGATTTTTGTGGAGGGAAATATGAAGGTTTAAAGTAGGGCCACAATCTGCCTTAATTGTCGCAGAAACTTCAAAAATGTCAAAGGGGTTTAAGAACTCATTTAAAATCTTAACTAAACTTTTTAAAGGATTATAACATCATAAATAAATTATGGTAAAATCAGATTTTGATTTAGGCCACGGTTGGCTCACACGAAAATTCTTGGAAGTACATTATTTCTATTCTTCAGCACTCTGTTTTTCATGTTCTCAAACTTTGAACATCAACTCATACTTCTACCACATGAAGCCTACTCAAAACACATCAAAAAAATATTATATGGGTATATAAAGGTCCACATTGAGTTTCTCTATTATTTTTCCTTTAATTAAAGCTCATTTGGAAAGTCCCTAGAACATGGTTTTTAAAGTACTTCATGGTTCAAGCCTTTTACGCCTATCTTCTTCCATTTTTAGTTATTTCTTTTTATCTTATAGAGGATGTGAGTAAAGAAGATGATATTAGGGAATAAATAAGGAGTTCTAGAAGATTCTTACCTTAGGTTTCTTTTCTAAGAAATGAGAATGGACTTGGCCTTTTGTGTTGGAACTCCTTTCCTTTCTTTCTTTCTTTCTTCTTTCTTCTTTCTTCTTTCTTCTTTCTTCTTCTCTTTCTCCTTCTTCTTTTCTTTTTCTCCTTTTCTTCCTTGGAGAGGGGCTGACCGAATTTTTAGAGAGGGAGTGGGAGGAAGAAAAATGTTTGGAAAACATGGGACAAGGCTCCTATTTATAGGCTTAATTT
>JAUTBS010120578.1:0-12620 GCA_032361285.1 Aequorea victoria | reverse complement strand
GCAGAAAGGGCTGAGTTCAAGGAAGAAGTGTCGACACCAAAGGCACAAGGGTCGACACAAAGGCTGTTCTAGTGGGCACTGAAGCTGAAGTCTGAAAAGCTTGGAAAGGGCCAACACAAAGGCTAAAAGGGTCAACACATCCTTATACCTGTTATTTTAGATTTAGGCCGAGAAGTGTAGACACAAGTTGAAGAAGTGTCGACACAAAAGGGCTTCCAGTAAGCATTCTTTTCGAGCCTTAGCAAATTGAAAAAAGGGTCAACACAAAACAAAGATGTGTCGACACAAAAAGGCTTACCGTGGGCAATAAAATTCTGGAGTTTCAAAATGCAAAGAAGGGTCGACACCAAAGAAGAATGTGTCGACACAAGCTTGCCCAGCTTCAGTTGTGTCGACCCCAAGGGTTATTTGTGTCGACACAAAGCGCGAAGAAAACAAAATCCTGAAGCTTCACAACGGCTAGTTTTTGAACTCCAACGGCTAGTTTTTCTTCTCCAACGACTCTATCTTTATTCCAAGGTTTAAATACTATCTTTGAAGATCAAGAACATCTATGGAAGTCATCTATGAGAGAAGAAAAAGGATCATCACAAAGAAACACTTCAGATCCTAAAACTACTGTGCCAAAGAGCTTATGCCCTGTTTTATTCAGAACTTCTTCTGAATTTGTTTTTCTCTTCTATTCTCTACATTCTTGATTGTAAATCATATTTGAGAGAGAGTGTGACATTTGTAAGTGAGGCCTCATTGTAAATCATCTCAACCAAGGAGATCATCCTCACATCATCTCTACCACAAAAAGAGATCCTGGTTTCGCTTCACCAATCCAAAAAAGAATAGGCTTCGATTCGCCTTGAAAAATATTAGGTTCCTCTTCACCCGTAAGAAGAAGGTGGTTTCTCTTCACCCTTATTGAAGAAGGCGGTTATGATTCACCCATTCAAAAATCTGTAAAAGGTTTCGATTCACCCGCAAGAATCCGATATTGAATTTCTAACGGAGCTTGGACAGTGGACGTAGGTCAAGTTGGCCGAACCACTATAAAAATTGTATTTGCAGCTCTCTTCCCTTAAACTTCTTAATTTCAGTTCTTCATATTATTTATTTTTCTGCTGCATAATTAGATTAATTATTAAAGAATTTGAAAGAGTTTTTAAAGAGACGAAAAGTTTGCCATCAACCCATTCAAATCCCCTTTGGGTTGATTCTAGGTCATTAAATTAGAACATCTAAGTGACCTTAGAGTCTAACAAGCATCATCAACTTCCTACGAAGCAGTCAGCTACCGACCGGTAGAGCCGAAGCAAGAAAGTTGAGGTATCGGGCAAGTAAGTACGTGCTCATTGACGATATTCTGTATAAGCGTGGTTTATCGGTGCCTTATCTATGGTGCATCTTGAAAGAAGAGTCAGAGTACGTGATGAGAGAGATACACGAAGGAAAGTTAGGGCCAAGCTGGGAAGAGTGAGTCTAGTATGGGGTATTCAGATTGAAAGATGCGAATGGAAAGACACTTTTACACGCCTGGAATGTTGAGAACCTCATAAAATACTACCAGTGAAAAATGGTAAAAAGTATTAATAAAGTATTCTTTCTCTCTACATCCTTTACTTTATGATCTCCTTCGATAAAGTTCTACAGCCAGGTCGTCTGAGGATCTGGTCAGCCAAAGAACGGTTAGATTACCTAAGAATCCAACTGAGGCCTTAGAGATTTCGACGAAATTCAATAGCCAGATTGCTTGAGGATTTGGTCAGCCAAAAATGATTGGATTGCCTGAGAATCCAACCGAGGCCTTAAAGATTTCGACAAAGTTTAACAGCCAGATCACATGAGGATTTAGTCAGCCAAAGAATGGCTGGATTGCTTAAGAATCCAACTGAGGCCCGAAAGAAATCTACAAGTTCAATAGCTTGATCGCCTAAGGATCTGGTCGACCAAAGAACGGCCGAATTACTTGACAATCCGATCGAGACCCGAAGGAAATCTACAAGTTCTATAGCCAGGTCGCTTGAGGAACCAATTGGTCAAAGAACGGTTGGGTTGCTTGAGAATCCAACCGATGCCTCAAACAAAATTTTTACCAAATTTTACAACCATATCACTTTTGGATCTTTTCGGTCAAACAATGGTCGGATTGAATGAGAATCCAATGGATGCCCTAAAGACTTGTGCAAATTCTACAATCATATGGCTTTCAGATCTAGGCGGTCAAAAAATTGGTCGAATCGCTTAAGAAACTGACTGAGACCCCAAAGACTTAGATAAACTAGTAAAACAAAAGAATATATTGAAAGATTGAAAGACAGACCGCGACATTCAACACTTCGTAAAATAAAGTACAAGAGAAATGAGACAAGGCAATCGAAAGAAAATTCCATTTCATTCATTAATTTTTTTTTACAAAAGATAAAAAATAAAAATATTACATAAAAAGTAAAAAATGGGAAATCAAGTTGAGAGCAAAGATGGCTTCTCAATGGACCCTCCTTCTTTAGACATTGGGCCTCCGGCCTCAGACTCTTCATTGTCCCACAAGAAGGGGAAGAAATTCACGTCCTTGAAAGCCCCTGTCGCTGTAGACACCCCAATTTTGACTAAACCGAACATCGGTCAATTCGCACCAAGCTCTTCCGATGATGAAATGTACATCAGTCGCGCCAAAGGAGTGTCCATGCGAGTCTGAGAGTCCAAAGAGTACTTGCAATGCATCCCAAAACATTCCAAACCACCCTAAAACAATCCAAAACACCCAAAATACCAAAAACACCCATTGGTGCAACCAACCCAGCGTTGCGCCACCTCTAAGTGACCCACGCCACCTCAAAACTCAAGTGCTAGCGCCACACCACAACCTTTTCATGCCACTAACCCAAACCATGTTAGAGCCCTCAAGCCATTTTTACCCCTGGCGCACGCCACCACAAGTGGTGCGCACTGCTTTTCACATGGCGCACGCCATCTTGAGAGGAGACTTCAGCACTAAGTCAACTCCTCACCCAAAAATCTATAAATAGGACCCTCTCCAAGCCAAATAAGAGAGTTTTCGGAGCATCAAATCTCTGTAAAACTAACCCCAACCCGTATACAACTTGAATCCCTATCAATTTAATAACCTAAGCTTAAACTAATCCCGATACTTTACTAAGACAACCCAACTTCAGAATCCTTAGCATTGGAAGGACTCCAAAGGCTCAAAGATCGAGCGGAAGGACTCCTAGAGACGTGTCGTACGTGAGAAAGAAGTTGTGGAAATTGCTTGAATCTTCATTTTGCTCATGGGATATGCGATAGGTTCCCTTTTCTCATCTTTTTCTATTACCATTTGTATTTCTCCTTTTTAAACTTCTCTTGTTCGGAAAAAGGGGAGAAATAGGCCATTCGCTTCCTTCTCCTGGGTTTCTTCTTATTTTTCTTATTTTTCCATCTAAGCATGTTTCCTCCGTTAGAATCGCATATTAGCTTCTTTTCTGTCTCATAGTCATTTATTTTATTTTATTTTAAGAATTGTATGTAAAGTCTTTTTTTTCTTCTTTTTCTTTATAATAAAAATACATACACCTGAGCACACTATTTTTCTTGAAAATAGTAGCCCCTTTTGGACCTCCCGGTGTCAAGCTCACTGATCTATAGTGACGCGCGCCACCTTCAGGGGTCACAAAGTGCCACACGCCATGTCCTAGTGGCGCGCGCCAGGTCATGAGGTGGCGGGCGCCGCCTCTGTTTTAAGACCAGTGGCTTCCCATAGCCCTCTTTGTTAGACTTTTCTGCATATTTTATACGTGTTAAAATTTTTGTTGAAATGCCTCTTTTTTGTATTTTTCTTTTTGTTATAAAATTAGTTGCACACAAAAGTACACTATTTTCTAAAAATAGTAGCCCTTTTTGGGCCTCTGAATGATGAGCTCACTGATCCATAGTGACGCGCGCCATTTCTAGATGACCCAAAAGTGGCGCACGCCATGTTCCAGTGGCGCGCACCAGGTTGGATGTGGCGCACGCTACATCTGTTTCAAACCAGTGGCTTCCATTAGCTTTTTCTGCAATTTTATGTTTTGAACTGCATGCTTTTATATGCATCAACTGCCCTGATATGCTGCCATCTCCCCTTTTGACATCCCCTTAAGTGTAAGTATGCATAGAAAGTTTTAGTTTTAGGTTAGGTTTTATTTTCTTGTTTGTTTTTTTAATGTTCTCTCTTCAACCCCCTTTCTGTATGTGTTGCTTTTAATAAATTTAAGACAAGAACAAAATAAAACGGTTAAGTAGAGGCCGATCTTCGGATCGGGTGAAAGGAGTGCCTAAAACCTTCTCCTTTCGTACTCTAGCTCCTGAACCATTTCTCTAGTAAAGACGGACTAGTTTCCTTGAAAGTTTTTGATTTCTTGATTTATCCGAAAATCAAGTGGTGACTCTAAAATTGTGCGTCTTTTAACATAGATACATTTGGGAAAAAACTCCTCTTTCCTTTATCCTCGTGGTTCGTTCCGCATACACTCCTCGTTGTGGGTGAGGGACGGAGGAGGAAATGGAAGAAAAAGAGGGCAAGTTCCTCACAATTATAAGGAAAAAGAATTTTGAAGTGAATAGTATTTATAGGCCATGTTTTTTATTCGAAATTAGAGTGTCGGATTGAATTACTAATCTGAATGATATTTTAATTTTATGTTTGGTTACGTAAAACTCATTTGGACTTTTAATTTGGGTGGGGTTTCATATCTCGCATATGTGGGATAATCAAGTCCAGAAAAAAATTAATTGATAAATTACTTATTGACTTTAGACTAATTAATATTATCAAACTAACTAATAATTAATATTGATAATTAATAATTAATGTTATCAATCTAATTAATGTTATCAAACTAATCAATTATTAAACTAACTTAATTAATAATTTTGTACCTCGAAAAGTAAAAATTTGAAGAAAAAAAATTAGATATAAGTTTAAAGATAAAATATATCGATTTGAAAATTTCACTTAAGACTTTCGAAATTATCGAACTGCTCCTGATAGACAATGTAATAAGTAAAATAAAAGATAATTTCTTAATTCTTCTGCCACCAATTTTTAAGTGGTATATTAGTCATAATTTTATTTATTTTTATATAATTCTTATGAAATTAAATAAATAATTGGATAAACTTTATGATATAAGTATTTATCCAATAAAGTAAACAAATACATATCTAATTAATCTTTCTTAATATTATAAGATAATTAATTTTAAAATTACTAATTCATCATTAATTTTATTCGGGAAGGTCCACATGGCAGAGAGGCAAGCGAATAGCCTATTACGTGAGAGAGTAGGTAACTGAGAAATTTTAGATGGTGATTTTGTTAAACCACTTGACACGGCTTGACATCAACGTGGGATTGGAATTGCACATGATTTTATATATATACCGAAAGTACCTTTTCATTTTTCTTTATATATATATATATATTGAACACCAAAAATAAAGTTTTGTATTTACACACATTTTTTTTTATAAATTTCATTAGTCATTTTAGAACTACAAAATAATATAATTTCTTTATACACTTTAAATTTAATTAAATAATTGTGATCTTGAAATTAAATATTTTTTAAGAAAGTGTCATAACAAAACCTTTATTTAAAAAAATTTATGAAGATTCGTTTAATTAAATGACAAAAAAATTATGGTTTAACAGTCGTAAGCTCAACATAGTTGAAAAATAACTCTTTTAAGACTTTCTTTAAAGTCTCAACCTTTGAGTTGTCTAAGCATTCAACATAATTGGAAGATTTCTTTTAAAATTTCAACAGCTTTTCAAACTTTTTATTTAGCTAGAGAATCACTTTTTGGAATCAAACTCTCTAAGGTATTAACTATTCTTTCAAGGGCATGACCTTTTAAATTAAAATTAAACAAGTGTATTGTTGTCACGCCTTTATTCGTATCTCTCATATGTCAGTTGTTTTGCCTGTTTCAAAAAATAAATTCTTGGTCACCCCTTTTGTGTAACATCTCATATTTTTTTTTAAAGAAAAATCTTGAGAATGATTAATCTTGTTTAAGGCGCAAAAAATAATTATTCAATTTATTAGGCCCAATTAATTAATTTGAACATAATGAGAATTAATTCTTAAACCTCCAAAATAAAAGGGACCTAAAATGTATTTTAGACCAATGTAGTTAATCCCCCAAAAATTAGAAAAATAGAATATTATTCATTAACAAATTTGATAGCTTAGTTTACAAGCTACCATCATGTTAGTAAGGGATTAGGAGACATCCCTATTATTTAAGTCCCATCATCCTTGCATTTCCATCATTATAAGGGTCATGTGATAGATTAAATAAGAATAGCTTCTCTCTCCTCTATCTGAAATCCCTCTTTTCGAAAAGCTCTGAAGTTCTTTTGTGTTCCAAAATATGAGTGTAGTTCTTGAGACGAAGAGAAGACGATTAAGGAGTTTTGCGAGACAGAGAAGGCGATGGTGCTAAGAGTGGAGAAGTTTTCACACCAAAAATGGGAGAGAGGAAGAAAAGAGGAGAAGAGGAAGTGGTGCAACCGCCATTGATGTCCTACCTTCTATATTCTTGAGGTAAGAACCATATTCTCAAACTCAAAAGTTTATCACATCGACAATATCTCTCCTAGTCAAAGAATAGAACTCCCTTCTTAGTCTTTTCTTGCTCTTAGTACATAGATACAAGTGGAACTCCCTTTTATTCATTCTTGGTATTTTAATGGGAGAAATCTGGAAATTTGTTTCTTAGTGTACATAAAAATAACTTTACAAGAAGTTTTGGAGTTATACATGCATAAGTTATAGAGGAAAGAAGATAATGAATGTAGTAGAGCCTTGAGTGATGTACAAAAATGGTGTTTTCCCCCCAAATAGAGCCTAATCACAAAGAATACGAAAAAAATAGAGTATCAACGTTTTCATGCCTTTGAGTCGACCCAGTCCCTGTGTGAGTTGACCCAAACGTAGTTGCTTTCTGTGCATCTCTTAGGCGAGAGTTTGAGTCGACCCAAGCCTTGAGTGTGTCGGCCCAAACCTTAAAGCTCTTTGTATATTTCTCAGGCGTGACCGTGAGTCGACCCAAGATGGCCAGTGAGTCGACTCAAATGTTGTGGTTCTCTTTATCTCTATGAAGCAAGGATGTGAGTCGACCCACGATGGCCTGTGAGTCGATCAAAACGAATTTGCTCTCTGTATCTTTAGCAGGGGATGCATTTAGTCGACCCAAATCCTATGTCAGTTGACCCAAGCCCATACCCAATGCGCATGAGCCGATACACCTCAGCCCACGCCTCGACCCAACCCACCTGTAAGCATCATGAGTCGATCCAAAGACATTGTGAGTCGACCCAATCCAAGTTTGAGTCAACTCAAAAGTGTGGAAGCAGCATTTTTCAGCAATGATTCAGAGTCTTTATGGCCGCTTTTGGCCTTAGATTTCTTTATGAAAAACATAGCTAACAACCATATCTAACTCCTGAAACCTTTTCAGAATTTATCTTGAGGGTTTAACATGTTAAAATAATTTTACCAAGCATGGTAGAGTCGGAAACTCTTAAGAAATAAGGGAATATGATGTTCCAAGTGGGACTAAGAATCCTTTAAGACCATAGGGTCAAGAAGTAGGATTTTAGGAATCATATGAAGCTTAAGTTGATTCTTATTAATGGGTTATTATGTAATCTAAGTCCCAGAGGTGTAACCATGGATGAAAGAGCATCGTCTCGTGATATAGGAGGTCTTTCCTGAAGCGCTCAAGTAAAGGTGAGAGTGGCTAGCTTTGTTAAAATGAAATATAGCAAATGTTGTTATCCTAAAATATTTTGATAACATGTTTTATGATGATCTCATGGATATTTTCTTAAAGAAAGTTGGTTTGCTCAAATGAAGTTGATCTTTGGTTTACTCAAATGTGATCCTATTTTATAAAGAGTTTGATGAGATAAAAAATAAATCTTGTGTATGATATTTTACTTGGGTGTGCCAAGTTTTAACGGGTAACCATCCCTAGTTGGCCTTTTATGGGCGTTTAGTAGCCTTAAAGGCATTTTTCCATAATGGGTGTGGTGGTGGCTTGTTCACGTTGTAGCCATAAAGGTTTTGTCCATAATGGGTGTGCGATGCACTTACCACTAGTGTTAAATGAGTGGCCTTTTACACCCATCACTCCAATGTAGTGCATTGTGATTGAGGTAACGGTACCATCGGAATTCTCGATCGTAAGGTTAAACGACTATTTGGGCACTGTAAAGCGTGAGTTGGGTGTATTTGGGCACTATAAAGCGTGAGTTGGGTGTATTTGGGCACTGTAAAGCATGAGTTGGGTGTTTTGTGTTATATAAATGTTTGTAAAAATATAACACTTGAATGTTTAGTTTATCCAACTTCTTTGATAAATGTACTTTAAAGTATTATGATGGTGAATCATGAGAACTGCTTTTATCTGTGTGTGTGAAGTTGTTTTTAAATTAAATATTTTGTGGAAGAAATATTTTGTATCTTATTTCATTTTAATGCTAAGCCCACTCTCCTGTAACCTTTTAGTTGCAGATTACAGTTCAGGGTAGATGTGGTCTACTAGTGGCAAGTGGAGAATCTTTTTGAGAGAATTAGGCCTTTTATATAAGTTCCTTTTTAGGTTGTAATATTAAACAGATGATCATCATACTTGTAGTTATGGTTGGAATTGAGTATTCCATAGATTAAAGCTTGTATTTTTGTATATAGGGATGGAGGATCCCTTTGTGGCTTACATGTTTAATTCATGGAATGCTTAAATTATTAACGAGGAATGTTTTTGGGCAATGCGGAGTGTATCCCTTATTTTTTTTATGGTAATTTTGAATTAGGTAAGCCTGTCCCGCATCACTTCGAGTAGGTTTATTTATCCTCCGGAGAGTGGATGTGACATTTTGTGTCACATTGCTAGTCAAGCTCCTAGAGGCGTCCACGATGGTTGGTTGAGCAATATCACCATCGTTACAAATTCGTTTGATTATAAAAAGGACAATAGCCCAACATACCGCTTAGCGTCGTAATGAGCAAGTCATTTGCAGTATTTGATACTTATTGCATGTCTGTTGTGTTTGTTATGTTTGGTTATAAGTTTTTTTAAGTTTTATTTTGACATAAAATGGCCTCTAAATTTTTTTTGGGCATGAAATTTCAAAAATGTGTCGTTAGATACAGATTTTTTCAAAATTGTCTTCGAATACGAAACCTTTCTTCAAAATTGGTTCGCCCGCCTTAAAAGGTCTCCCTAGTAAATGTTTATAAAAAATGGCTTGCCCGCCTTAAAAGCCCTCTCTCTCTCTCTCTCAGAAAAAATATTTTTAAAAGGCTCGTCCACCTTAAAGGTTCTCTCAAAATCATCTCTTTTCAAAAAAAGGTTATCTGAAGAAAAAAAAAATCAAATTGGCTCATTTTCCTTAAAGACCCTTTCAGAAAAGTTTTCTTCAAAATGACTCACCCGCATTAAAGACGCTCTAAAGATAAGTTTCTTCAAATTGGCTCGCCCACTTTAAAGGCTCTCTAAAGATTTTTTTTAAAAATTGGCTAGTCCGGCTTAAAGGATATTTCAAATAATTTTTTCTACAAAGTGGTTTGTCCGCCTTAAAGGCCCCTTTAATGAAAATTCTATACAAAGTGGCTTGCTCACCTTAAAAGGGTCTTTCAGAAAACTCTCATCAAAATGGATCACCCACCTTAAAGGCGCTTTTGAAATAAAAAAATCTTTAAAATGGCTTATCTGCCTTAAAGGCTCTCTCAACTAAATAAGAAATTGTTAAAATGGCTGGGCAGCCAAAAAAGTTTCCCAAAGATCGCTTTAACAAAGAAAAATTGATATCAAAATTATCCGTCAGCATTAAAGGCATAATCTTCAAAAAGTTGATGACTGGAATTTAAAGAACAATCTTAATAAGGGCATTATCTTTAAAGGCACTATCTCAGAATCTTCTTGCTAGCATTAAAGGCTTTATCCTAAAATTTTCTCGCCAGCATTAAGGGCACTATCTTTAAATTTTCTCGCCCGAATTAAAGACAATCTTGTTGAAAGTGACTCACCTGCTTTAAAGATTTTCTCTCTCAATGGTTTTTTGAAATCGGCATGCTTGCCTCAAAGGTGTCCTCTCCAACTTATTTTCTAAAAAATGGCTTTCCAACCTTAAAGTGCTTTTCAATAAGAGAAAAAATGAAACCTTTTTTATCAACTGCCCGCTCCATGAACTATGTTGGTCTGATCTTCTACAAAGATGTACGTAGGCAACTCAAAAGATACCTGAGTGCGATCGAAATATTTTCCTTGTTGTTCATTGATATTTTGGTTTTAAGACTGTACATTATGCATTGTCAAAAATACTTTGTCTTCTGCTTTGATATTCACTCTTATACACATGTTGGTACATATGCTCTGTCAAAGAGGGGCATCAGTAGACACCCCATTTTGATCGGGCATAATGCACTAACCAGATAGTTAGACCTTTCCTATGTTGAAACACATTTTCAGGAATAAGAATAGCTTCCGACAAGATCGATTCAACACGAGAGTCGCTCAAGTTATAACTTCCTTCAAACCTATCTTCGGTTTAAAAAGTTCTCAACAAACCTTTTTCAAACACCTTTTTATCATCTATCGAACCTTGTTTTCAATCAAACCAATCTTTAAACATGTTATTTAAACCTTTTAGTAGTCATTTCAAATATTGGGTAAGTCATTTTTGCCTTCAAGAACACCCAAAAACACCCCAGGAAAGACAACACAAAAACAACCCTTAATGCCCCTAGTGCTTGATCGGCCTTACATGCTCTAGCTGTAAGGCCAGACCGGACGTAGCCT
Source organism: Aequorea victoria (assembly GCA_032361285.1). NCBI lineage: Eukaryota > Metazoa > Cnidaria > Hydrozoa > Leptothecata > Aequoreidae > Aequorea > Aequorea victoria. The sequence goes on along the minus strand of JAUTBS010120578.1, from coordinate 1,781 downwards.
CCTAGTGCCTAACTGGCCTTCTGTGTAAAACCCAAAAAATCTTAATAAATTATTAAAATTTAAAATAATTAGTAGGAATTTAAATTAATTAACTTAATAGATATGCTGAAATTTTAAATAATTATAAGATAACAATAAACAAAATATAAAAAGAAGGGATAATTTCAAATTTTAAATAAACTAAGATATTATAGTAACTCAATATGGCAGGATACTTAGAGTAACATAAAAATAAAATAGGAAAATAAATCGAAGGGAGAGATTTATGGGATGGCAACCAAGATCCCTGGGATTACCCATTATAAATGTGATCCTCTCCCTCATCCCCTGATCTCTATCTCTCTCTTCCATCCCTGATCCTCTCTCTGCGATCTCCTTCCCCCTCTCGGCCTCCTCTGTAAAACCCGAGAAATTTTAAATAGTAAATTAACTGATTAAAAGATAATTTACGAAGAATTTTTTTTAATTTATTGGATATTCTAAATTTTTAACACTGAAGTTAAAATTATTAAAAAGAAAAATAAGAACGAAACTCTTAGACGTTCTAGATTTAGAATTTGTGAAACCCGGTAAAATATGTTTAAAACTAATTATTAATAATTAGATTGATTAATTTAAAATCGATTGATAAAATTTTACTAACTAAATAAAACTCAAATAAAAATGAATTAACCAACCAAATTAAGTGAACTAATTAAAAAGGATAAATGATTGAATTAAGATAGATATTAAAATTTTTTTTATTTAAATAATTTAATTTGTTAATTAAAATTAGAAATCTAGAAGTTGAAATTGTTGGGAAGAAATTCCTTATTTAAAATTTGCAGAAATTGGTAAGTTGATAAATAGAAAATTTGAAATTTAAAATTTTGTTGATAGTTTATAAAATTCTGGGATTCTAATTGATCCTTTCCTAAATTTTTGAACTCTCTCCCTCATTCTTTTTAAACTCTCCCGCACTACCCTCTCCCTCACCTACACACCATCTCTCCCTCTTGCTCCTCTCCATATTCCAGCACCTCTCCCCCTCTAACCCATTCTCTGCTCTCAAGCTCCCTCCTGTAAGCGCATCGCCGCTGGGCGCACCGTAGCCACCGGACCGCCACCGCCACAGCTGCTTGCCGGCAACGTGCCTGTCGAATTCTTCCTCTTCTGGTTCGTGTTCTTCTTTACCCCTGTTTTCCATTTTGGTTTATAACAGATATTAAATATATGATTAGAACTGATGATGTATAAATATGTATATAAGACATATAGATAACATAATTTATTTATATATTAACAGATTCAATACATATGGAATTGGTGGATTTTATCTGCAAAAATAAATTAGATATACAATATATATCTATATCATGAATACGTATATAATAATATGAATCCCCAGAATGTTTTTATTATTATTATTTTATTTTTGGTTAAGCTCCGTTTGTCATACAGAAAATTAAAACTGAATTTTTATATAAGTCGATGTAAAAACTATATATATAAACTGACTTTTTACATTTATATAAATTGTTTTACATTATACTGTTTCTGTTTTATTTAATTATAAAAACTGTTTTTATGTTATATATTATATAAACTGTTTTTTTATATATTTAAATAAACTGTTTATATATATATATATATAAAACTGACTTTTGTTATTAAATAATTTGTTTCTTTATATATATAGTAGTGATTACCCGTGCCTGAAGACATTTGTTGATATATTTTATTTTTTAAATTAATTTGGATAATAATCAATAATAAAGAACTATTTATAGTAATATTATACT
>JAUTBS010120467.1:0-12620 GCA_032361285.1 Aequorea victoria | reverse complement strand
TCCCAACTATCTTGATATGCATACTTTTGGTTGTGTTTGTTTTGTTCATTTGCCATCACATGAACGACACAAACTTTCTGCTCAATCTGTTAAATGCGCTTTTATGGGTTATAGTATTTCACATAAAGGCTATGTTTGCTATGATCCATGCTCTAACAGATTTCGTATTTCACGTCATATTGTTTTCTTTGAAAATCAGTCTTTTTTTACCACTCATGTTGCATCCTTACCCGAGATCACTGTTCTTCCTCATTTTGATGTCTTCACTCCTATTCCTGAGCGATTCAAACCTGGATTGGTGTATCAACGCCGACGACCAACTCGGCCCCTTCCTGAGCCTGACCGGCCATCTGAGCCTGTTCAGACTGATCCTTCTAAGGATGGTCTTCGCTGGTCTACTAGAGTCACTCGTCCTCCTGATCAGTATGGATTTTCTCCTGATCGGTATGACTTTCCTCATATATATCTCCATGCTACTCTATTCCAATTCCCTCATGTTATTTTGAGGCTGTTAAGCATGAACGTTGGCATGAGGCGATGGCAGGAGAACTTTGGGCTCTTCAGGACAATCACACATGGGATGTTGTTTCCTTGTCCGACGAATGTTAAAGCTATTAGTTGTAAATGAGTTTACTCAATCAAGCTTCGTTCTGAAGGTACTGTAGATCGCTATAAGGCCCGGTTGGTTGCACTTGGTAACAAACAGGAATATAGGGTGGACTATGAGGAGACCTTTGCTCCGGTCGCCAAGATGACTACGGTCAAGATTGTAAAACCCGGTAAAATATTTTTTATTTTAAAATTTATTGTTAATAATTAAATTGATTTATTAAAATCGATTCAAGTAAAATTTAAAATAACTAAATAAAACCATAATCAAATGAAACAATAAATTAACTAATTGAAATAAATTAACTAACTGAATTTACTGATTAAGAATATGATCAATAGAAATAATAATTAGTTGGGAAATTTATCAAGAAAATAAATTAGTTTTGTTGATGCTAATTGGAATGGAAAAATTTCAGCATTTTTAAGATATGGTATTGTTGTTTTGGAAGTAAAAAAATAAAATGGGATAATTCCAAAATAATTAAGATAAAGAATGGCAGGAAAATTGAAATTAAAAAGGATAAGCTTCAAGGAGGAAAAATTTGAATTTCTAATTAATGAAAAGGGAAACTTTTTATTTAATTGCAGCATAATCTGCTAAAGATAACAGAATTCTTTTAATTATAGTAGGGTATTATCTGTTGAGAGAATTAAGGGGGGGAATTGACCCCTAAAATCATGCACGAATTCCTCTAAACCTGCATTTCCTTCCTTTTCCCCTCATTCCCTCACAAGCTCTCTCCAGACTTCTTCCTTCCCAGCTGAAACTCTCCCTCTCACAGCCCTCCCTCTCTCAGGCTTCTGTTCTCGCTGTGCCGTGCCGCCGTCGTTGTATTTGTCGTCTTCTCCAGTGTGTCTCTCTCTCTCCTCTGTTTTTCTTTGATATATAACATAATGAATATATAACAGATATACATGTACATATGTTAGATTAAACAAATGAAACATGTTATATAGACATACATACATATAACAAATGAATCATGTTAATGTTATACAGAGCCTATATATATAAGTATTGATATACAAATATATATATACCTGTTATATATATATATATATACATATATATAAAATATTAAACCAAGCCTATATATGATTCTTATTGTAAAACTCTTTGAAAACGTGATAAAAAGTATCATATGATGCATAGAAACAAGAATCATGAAGAAAGGAATTGAAACGGAATCAAAACCAGACCCTGTTAAAACCCTGTTCGAGCTCTCTGGTGTGTTCCGTCCGGATGAAACCCACCAGCGTCCGAACGGAGCTCATCTGTCCAGGAAGATGAAGCCTAGCTCTGTTGTTTTCCGTCCGGACGGAGCTCGTCCGACGTCCGGACGGTGACCTGCTGAGACCGAACCCTTTATTTGTAACCCACTGTTAGGGCCTGTTTGGTTAGAGCCTAATAATGGATTAAGTTATCAAAGTTAATTAACACCAGAAAACATATCTGAATGGAGATTATTTTAAGTAAAGCCTTGTTAGGTATTGATTGAATAATAAGTTGTAATTAATTATGAATTAGCTTAATAATCAGAAATTATGATAAAATAAATTTAAATAGATTAAGACGCCGTTTGGGCATCAGTTTAAATAATACATTAAATTAAACAAGAGTTTAATTAAACCACAAACAAAGGTTTAAAATCAATATTAATGGATTAAGGTTCCGTTAGGGTAGCTTTAATTAAATTCTTTAGCTCCTTTTATTAATCTTGATTATTATATGGTATAATCAGGTTGGCGTAGACTTCATTACTATTCTTTTAGAGCTTAGCTTGGATCCGAGGTGAGTGGTTACTTGCTATGTATGTTTCAAATAAACTCCTCCCATTCCCAACTACTTGAAAAGTAAATTGAAATGTTTTAAATGTTGTATGATTTTCTTGTATAAAATCATGGTATAAAAGTTAAATTACTTGTAGAAAGGAAAATACTTATGTCCTCCTTGATTTAAGTGTTTTAATGAATGATACTTCCTTTTGCAAAATATTGGCATAAGTGGTTTAAAGATATATATGTTCTTAATATTCTTCAAATAAAATTGTACGATATCTTCCCTTGTAAAAAGACAGCCTAATGATTCTTTTTAAAGACAAACGAAAGAAATGAAAAGTGTTTAAAATCAATTGTTATACAAACTCCGACATTCATGTAAATGAAAAGTATTATGAGTTATGAGAAGTGAAAGGAAAAGAGTTATGAAAAATACTATGATAAGTATGATGAAGTGTGTAATAAGAAAAGTACTATGTATTTTATGCAAATTCTCCGTACCCATAACCTTTTACGAAAGAAATTGATATACTTTTAAATTCTCTTAAAAACTTTGTTTTCAATAAAACCCTACTTTTCATAAAACCTTGTTTTAGATAAAATCCTACATTCAATAAAATCTTGTTTTAAATAAAACATTGTTTTCAATAAAATCTTGTTTTCGATACAACCCTGTTTTCAAATGAAATCTGGTTTTGCTAAAATCCTGTTTTCAATAAAAACCTTGTTCAAATAAAATATTGTTTCTAATAAAAAGTTCTTATATATAATTTGGTATAAAAGTTTTGTCTATAAGTGGACTTGTTTTTAATAAAACTTGGTACTCCTCAAATGGGTGTTGAATATTTGACTAAATGAAAAAGATCTACATATTTTTGGAATAAAATGAATGTAATGAAACTAATTAATGAGTGACTGTATTCTATTATCTTTCAACAAAAATTCCCTTATTTCCAAAAATTGTTTTAATTAAAAATTATATGTATGCTTTCAAAACCTTTTAACCTGCAATGAATTACCTGTAGTACCTTTCATTTCAAAAATCACTATAGAATTATTTTAAAAATAACAAAATATTTCTATTCATCTATTTATGGTGCGATTATGATATATTTTGGGACCATGTGAAAGTTGAAGGGATATGGCTCTACGGAGGTGATTCTGGCCAAATAGGAAAAAGACCCAGTCCGAATCTGTGGTGACTCTATGTTGACTCAATGGTTCAAGGGACAATCCGGGGCTTCCGGTGACCTGAACTAAAATCGTTAGTGGGAAAAGACCGTGCGCCACCACGGGTGACTCCTATTCGATGTTGGATCCAACTGGGCCGAGGTAGCCCGAGTTAAAAGAAAAGCGCATTAATTATTATTATTATTACCCAGGATGTTGTTCCTGTTGGATGGTTTTCCCCGTATTGTATGATCATATCGTTACACCTGTATTATTATACTCTGTTGGCATATATGTTATGCATGGATTTCTATGAATATATCTCTGTTGTGAGATTTTGGATGTGGACACCTCTGTGGTCCTAAAATGAAAAATGTATAAACATATATTTTTAACAAGAAGAGTGTGTTGGTGTGTCTTCACCCATTTTATGTATACTGTTATTACCCCTGCCATGATTATGTTTCTTTTATCAGCATATTTTATTCCCTATTTAAGAACTGTATTATAATATATATATGTTTCCATTCACCAGCATTGCTGATGTAGTATTCAAATATTTCAGGTTTTCAGTGATGAGGCATAGGATTGGTCTCGAGCTCTGCAGGGGATCCGCCACACGACCACTAGGTGCATTCATTTGCATTTATCATTTCTTCTTCTGCATCTAGATAACTTAAAATATTTAATTATTTAATTACAGTTCTGAATTACATTATTGTCAGGATGTTATGGGCTATTTTTCCCCAGTTTATGAATATGGTTTTAGATGGGCGGCTTAGTCCCAAAAATTAAATTATAAATTTTAAATGGTTTGAAACTTGGAAAATGAATAATAATTAGCATACATTTAGCTAATTTTCATGTTAGGCTTTCTTGGTTCAGTGGGCCAAGGCCCATGATTCATGGCCGGTCAGAGCTCCAAAATTGGGGTGTGACACTTCAGACCTTAAACGGTTCATTCAAACAGTACCCTGGACCTTATGTTCAAGCTCTTCTCGGTCCCCTAGACCTTAAATTTAAGCTCTTTTTGGTCTCATGGATCTTAAATTCAAGCTCTTCTCGATCTCATGTACCTTAAATTCAAGCTTTTCTCGGCAATCTAGACCATAAACTCAAGCTTTTCTTGGTCCTCTGAACTTTAAATTTAAGCTCCTCTCGATCCCCGCAACCTGAAATCCAAATGGTCCCCTAGATCTTAAACTCAAATGGTCCATTAGACCTTAAATTCAAATGGTGCATTGGACCTTAAATTCAAATAAAATGGTCTTTTATACTTTAAATTCAAACTCAAATGATCTCCTAGACCTTAAATTCAAACTCAAATGATCCTGCATGGCCTTAAACTCAATTCGGTCTCCCGTGACCTTAAAACCAATCTCGGTTCCCATAACATTAAACTCCATCCGATCCCCATGGCCTTAAGCTCAATCCGATTCCTTGTGACCATAAACTCGATCTCGATCTTTATCAATCTCGATCTTTTTCGGTTCCCAATGACCCTAAAACTTGAGTTTTTATTTGTTTTGATTCGCTATGTTTGCATTGCCCCATAAACTACACTGGTCTGATCACTTGCAAAGGGGTACGTAGGCAACTCGACAAAGTCTGAGTATGACCACCTTCATTATGTTTTGCTTATTTATGCCTAAGTATTACTACCATGACAAAAACGTTTATCTCTAGTATTTGAAATTTACTCCTCCTGATAAGTTATGGAACGAGCTCTGTCCAAGAGGGTCCAAGGGGGGCATATATAAATACCCCATTTTGTTAGATCCTAATACTTAGGTCCATCAGTATGATTCGAGTTTGATTATAAAAGCCAGAGGCACGACACGTTGAATGTCAAGTCTGGAGAGTCGAACGTCCCGTCATCTAGAGAACTCAAACTGTCCCACCTTTAAAATACCCTTCTTTTAAACCAAAAATTCCTAACCTTATCTTAATTTCAAAATATTTAAAAAAAAAACATCCTAACCAATTTTAATTCAAAAATCCTTCAAACACACCCTTAAGCCCAAATATTTTCTGAAATATTTTAAATCTAAAAAGGTTTTAAAAAAACTTAAAATATTTAATTTAAAATTTGATTTAAAATAAAGAAGAATTATTTTTAAAAGAAAATTCAATTTTTTTTCTAAAATCAAAAAACATTTTTTTCTAAAAACTGTAAAATCCTTTTTAAATCAAAAGAATTCCAAAATATTAAAAACAAAGATTTTTCTGGGCTTAGGACTTTCAAATAAAACAATTTTCAGAATTTAAAAGTTTCATGGACTTTGAACTCTTAAATTTTCAAAAATTATCTAAAAAAATACAAAAATAAGAAAACCAAAAACCCAAACTCGATCCCCACCCTCGAAATACAGGTGGATACAGGTGGACCGGCCTAAACCGTCCGTAGGGAGGCCATGGTTGGTTGGAACGGCCATCTATAAAAGTTGGACCGGCTTTCCTCTGGTTCTGGCTTTTTGATTTTTGTTTTGCGATTCTAACTTATTCCTACCACTCAAGACTTATTTCGAGTTTTAAAAACTATTAAAGGAGTTCGGGATTGATTCCATCGGCTCTTCGATATAAACAAAGACTCTCCCGATAGTCAACGACGCATGCGAGAAATCTCAAGACCCTTCGGCTAACCCGATTTCCACACTGATTCTCTCCAAACTCTCATGATCCAGACTCGAAAGATTCTAAAATTTCAAAACTCTACGAGTCTACAAGCCTTAGAAGTCACCAACCCAACGATCACGCAGCTCTAGATTTGCAATTGATGGCTCAATAGACTTGATGTTCGGCGACGAATTCAAAAATAAGGATATTGAGGGCGATGAACAGATCACACCGACGAATCTTTGTATCACATTTTCAAAATGTATTTTTATTGTTTTCTCTTTTTTCCAAATTCATATATACGATCCATGTTATCAAATGGTTGAGACGACATTATTCTCTGAATTCCTCAGATTTTCTAAACAACTTATTTTTTTTAAATATGAAAAACAATTGATTATCGGACCTTCGTTTAATTTATTTATAATGTGATCGTCATTTCTTTTTCGTCTATCATTTTTTTTTATCATTTTGTTTGTTTGGATTGAACGTGAAACTTTTGAAATCTAAGAAATACGCAGTGAATCTTTGGTTCTCGTTGTTGTAATTAATTATTTTTTATTTTTGGATTATGTAAATAATAGGATAGTTGCGAGTAACGATTCATTAGGTATTATTACGGATTCAGAATATTCGCATTGTTTTTTCTTGGTTTTTTTATATCTTCTTTCTATATCTTTGAATAATTGGGTTGTAATGAATCGTCCTGTTGTGCGCTTGACCTATCTTTAATGACGAGATGATGATAATTATTAAATATGCGTTTGGACCCCAAAAATCTTTAAAGCCATAATTTTGTCGACAAAAAGGTGATTTTTCACATTTTTATGAAAAATCAAAAATCATTTTTAAAAAAATAAAATAATTATTTTTGTAGACAATAGAAAACCCTAAAAGACAGGATGGATCGTGATCCTTCCCAATCTTTAGAAAATAAAAGTCAAATAAAATCCTCTTTTTCAGATAATAATGAAAAACTCTAGAATTTGGGATAGGTTTTTAATCTTTCCAAATTTTTAAGAATTCTTTTTAAATTAAAACTTATTTTCATAGATAAGACACAAACCCCTAAGAGTTGAGATGGATTTTGATATTTCCGAATTTTAGGAATTCTTGTTGAAATAAACCACCCTTTTGATAATAACAAACCCTAAAAAGTGGGATATGTTTTAATATTTCCAAACTTTTAGGAGTTCTTTTTCCATCAAATAACTTCTTTTTGTTAAAAAAAAACTTCCATCTCAATCAAATTACTCTTTTCTAGGTAAAAATCCTAGAAAAGAGGAGAGGACTCTATCCTTTCCCAAATTTTGAAAATTCTATTAAAATTATTTTATTTATTTATTTACTTTTATTTTTTTATTAAAAATCCTAAAGGGTGCATCCGCGGTTCTACTTAAGCCTTATGAAAATTCTTGTAAAAAACTAAAAATGTTAAAGATTCCAGGCCACCCCTCTCATGGAAAAGCTATCATCGCTATAGGATATGCTATCCACTAATTAGAACAATGATATCCCTATCGAATAATAGGTTATTTCTATTTTTAATTCTGAATTATCTAATCTCCGCTATTCTTATATTTTCATAACTCACATTCATGCATTTGGGGCCTAATTGGGTTAATTATAAACAATGATTTATGAGTATAAGCCGATGTAATCGTTGGGCGAGGTAGGCGCCTAATCCCTTCTCACTTCGTACCTTAGCCCCCGAGCAAAGTTCTTTGGTAATGAAAGGGTTACGCCTTATCTATTATTGAGTTATTTCAAGTAAACGGTTCTTGGACTTTAAAATCAAGTGGCGACTCCTGTTTCAAAAGAACCTATGATTCTTGATCTCTAATTATTTGAAAAATTGAGAAAAAAGTTAATTGGATTCGATATGAATTTTTACAAAATAAAATTAATCCATTGACTCGTGAGATTCAGAATAAAAAAGCTAGTTGATCATTAATTCATGATTTGAGTTGAAATACATCGGGCTCAAGAGATTTGGCGAGAGCTAGTCCGCAAGAAGCGTATCCATATGTCCCGACTTCGATTAAAAAGAAGAAAAAGATGGACCTCTAGGCTTTCATCCGAGACCTTTTTCGGCCCGCTCACAAAAGATTTTATGATTGAATTAAAACATGGATGCAAGTCAATTTTTCTAATCCAAAAGCCTTGATTTTCATGAAATGAGGAATAGGCTTTTCAGGTTTTGAAACACGGGGAGCTTGCTGGGTATCAATTGCTCGAGCGGTACTATGAAAGTGGACTTTTTTGAAAGAATTGTTCAATTTTTCTTTATGCAATTTTTTTGAATATGAAAATATCTTCTTGTAATAAAGTCTAATATGCCCAATACTATCACAATAATGACACACAGGTACAAACTTAGTCTTATGTACAGATTTAGGCACATTGACTAAAGGTGAGTATTTTTTTAACATTGACCATAAGTGGATTAATTTTTGGTTGGATAACTAGATTTAGAGGAGCTAGTGTGGGGGTAAAGATTTAACAAATGAAATCTCACGTGCAGAGTTTGAAAATGGAGCTTCACCAGTAAATCCAAGATCAGTTCGATCACATCTCACCTTTTGCACATTCAAATATCATCCAAAACTTTTGAATCTATTTTCATCTTTTTCATAGTAGAATTAAAAGTATCAAGATCAAATTCTAATTTAATAACTCTAGTCTCAAGAGATTTCTTTGACTAAATATTCTCATGCAAATTCTTTTCAATATTAATAATTTTATTTTTATAATTTTTGCTCGATTCAGTTAAGTTATTTTTATCTTTTTCAGCATCAATTAATGTTTTTGACAAGATGACTCTTTGACTTTATAATTGACTAACCTCAGATAAAATTCTTGACAGATCTTGCTTTAAACGTTCTCTTTCTTTTTCAAACAATATTAATTTTGTAACCAATTTTAAATTTCTCTGTCAACTTGTAAATTTTTTATACAAATTGTTATGTTCATACTGAAGAGACTCATCAATTTCAGATTCACAATTGGATTCATTATTCTGTTCGGTTGACACACTTTGTGAACTTTCACAAGTACACTTAGGACTAGTGCATGTGGGTGATTTAATAGTCAAACATTCTTTCTTAAGAAAATTTATGGCTGAGATTGGTTAGGATCTTTTACTTTTAGAACAAAAGAACCCGCTCTCATACCAGTTAAAAAAATTTGTTTTTAACTCGGGTTTAAATTCGTGTTCTAAACTAATCTCAATTGTGAATTTTAAGCGAAAATAAAAAAGAGAAGAACAATATAAACAATCACACACCAAGCGGCACATGATTTTTACGTGAAAAACCCCAACGTGGGTAAAGATCATGGGACCAGTCCAGGTCTGGTAAAGCAAGTACTAACACCTTTGAACAGTAAAAAATAACCAACTTACAGACTCATGTTGAATCCATAAGCGAGACGACTTAAGTTGAAGTTGTTGAATCCACGTGCACCGTTCCCCGCACTTATTCCCCTAAATACTGAATCCACAGTACTTCACACAGTCTGAATCCACCGAAGGTCATCTAAAAAATTCAGTAAGGATATTCTTAGAAATCCACCTAAGAGAGCCGAGTTTGTATCTTTGATTTGAGCTCCGATGTAACACCCCTCTCTATTTAGGGTAATTAATCTCACTTGGGAGGGATGGTACGAATTACCTAAACAGAAACAAGTATAATATAACCAGGGATGCACTCTGCGTTTGCCCCAAATAAAAATAACCATACATTAGTACAGAAAATCATGCATAACATTCGCGAAGGGATACTCCATCCCAAATACTACATACAGAAAGATAAGCTAACTACAGGATACATCATCCCAAACAAAAGTAAGGATAGACAAAATCTTGTTTACTGATTACAATCCAACAAAAGTACTACATAGGAGTCTTCCTCTACTCGGCACTAGTGGACCAAAGTCTACCCTAACCTGCGATCTGCAACCACAAGGTTACAAGAGAGTTGACTTAGCATAAAAATAAAATAAGACATAAAAATATCACCTGTCATAAAACATTTTAAGATAGAGGCAACCTCACCCATACATGTAAAAAGGTTTTCATGCTTCTCAAACATCATGCATTGAAATGTATTTTATCAAAACATTTAAACATTAGTATTCACAAGTCATACCTCACAAACGTGCATATGTAAAACACCACACCCAACACACACGTGTAATGCCCAAGTAGTCATTTAACCTCACGATCGGGAGTTCCGACGGTACCGCAACCTCACTACAACGTTTCTATTTTAGAGTGACGTGTAGGAGGGCCACTCATATAAAGCACTAGTGGTCAGTGTATCTACCCACACACTGGGTCTTGTTCACCACTGGACCTCCACCTTCTTAGGGGCAATGCCTTTAAGGCTATCACAAAAAATCACCCACACACGGGGTAGAGCCTTTAAGGCTATCAGGCACCCATACACGGGGTCCTCCGGGATGGTTACCCGTTATCACTTGGCATATACGAGCAACACATGAAACTCAAGATACCAATATGATCTCATCATTTACATAAAACATGCTCACATTTGATAAAAGAAAAATAAACTTCATTTAAACACTCAAACATGCTTTTAAGAAAAATACTCATGAGACCATCAAAACACATGCTATCCAAAACATTTATTAAAAACCATGTTCTCTAAATTTTATTTTACATAAGCTAGTCACTCTCACCTTTTACTTGAAATTTTCGTGAACAACCTCTTCTTTGTCGGTGTTTAAATCTCTGAGACTTAGAGTATGCAATAAAACATGTATAAGAAACAAAATCACATAGTTCCTACATCTCATGTCATGACCCTAAGGTCTCCCAAGGCTCTTAGTTCCCACTAGAATAGGTCCTAATCTCCACATAAAAGTTTTCTCATCCTATGGTGCTTGGTAAAGTTGAATTTAGTGACCAAATTTCTTTGAAAATTCTTGGTATGATTTCAAAGGGTAGATATAACTATTAGGTACATCTTTCATGAAGAAACCTAAGGCCAAAAGTGGCCACAAAAGCTTGGAAACCCAACGGGAGGGTACAAATTTTCACTGCTTTCAGTCGACTGAAAGATGGGCTGGGTCGACTCACAGGTCTCTGGGTCAACTCACTATTCAGTTGGGTCGACTCACGTATGGCACAAAAGGGGGTTGGGTCGATGCAAGTGTCGATGGTCTCGACTCAGCTGCGCAGGATAAGGCCTTGGGTTGACACCTCACCCACATGGGTCGACCCAAACCACCGTCTGTGAAAATAATAAAGGCTGAATACGCTGTGAGTGGACACCCCAGCTCCGTGGGTCGACCCAACTCATCGCCTGTCAAAAGTACCGAGGCTGAGAATTGCTTGGGTCAACTCATGGGCTTCGTGGGTCGACTCAACTCAGTGCCTATACAAACTACAGAGGCTGAAACATGCTTAGGTCGACTCAAGGGCTTCGTGGGTCGACTCAAACTCCAGAAAAATACTGCTGCTCTATTTTGGCTATTTTCTGGTTTAGGCTCCGTTTGGGGAGAGAAAACCTAGTTTTTCTACTTCAAACCAAGTGCAAAAAAATACCTACAACCTCTCTCATTCATACCCCTCTCACCCAACACCCCAAGGCCTCTCCCAAAGACCTTTCTAACCCGATTTATAAAGGGGAAAACTAAGTTTTCCTCCATTGGAGTACTCAACCATGGTAAACTCCTACCAATGCATGGCGCCTAGAGCTAAGGGTGGACCGAGGGTCAAATACCTAGGTTCTGTACTTCGTTCATGAATTGTATTTCATGATGTGACTTCTATAAAAGTTTAGAAGTAGATTCTTACCTCAAAACCACTCAAGAATACTCCAATGATGGTTACTCCACCTTTTTGTCCCTTCTCTCATTTTCTCCTTCGATTCTTCAGTGAATGGTGTAGAGGCACCTCATCACTTCCAGCTCTAAGGTCCTCAAAACTTTGCAAGGTTATTTCACTCACTTGATCTCAGGATTCCTCACACACGAAGAAGAAGTTCTCAAGTAGTTTGGAGAAGAAGAGAGCTTCAACTTTCTACTAGAGAGAGAAAAAACAAACCCAAAATTGGGGGAATATGTAATAACTCATAAATTAATAACTTAATTAATTAGTTTAAATAAGGGACTAAGGTGTAATTTAATAAAAGTGGAGCTGTTACTTATGTAAATCACCTCTTAAAGAGGGAGTGAAGTGTGATTAATGGTGTGTGATGTGATCTCCTGACATAAGTCAGGAGAAAGGTGGCTGATAGATGGATACTTGTCACTTCTTGTCTTGAGAAGCTTCTGGAGGAAGTTTGAGAGAAAAAGAGAGAAGCTAGCTCGTTGGAGGAAAATCCAGAGAAAAAGAAGGATTTTGACCGAAGAAGAAGAGAGGAGAAGGAGAAGATTTGGAGGAGCTTGTCTCCATTATCGAGCTTCATCAAGTTAGG
>JAUTBS010120356.1:0-12621 GCA_032361285.1 Aequorea victoria | reverse complement strand
AAGATTGAATTTTTTTATTTTTCAGGTCACTAGATAAGAATTTTCACGTTTTTCTAGATTTATTAAATTTTTTATTTTTGGCCCAACTTAGGTTGCGTTTCAACGCTTCCTCAGAGAAAATTTTCTATTTTCTTTCTTTTCTTTTCTTATTTATATACATGGATAGTTCTTTTACTCATTTTTCTCTGTACACGGATGGTTCCCCCCCCTTTTACATGGATGGTTTTTCTTAGGTTTATTGATTTTTTATTCCTGGTCCAACTTAAGTTGCGTCTCAACCCTTCCTAAGAGAGAATTTTCTATTTTTCGATTCACTAGATAAGCATTTTTATGCCTTTTTAGATTTTTTGCATTTTTGTTCTAGATCCAACTTAGGTTGCGTATAAACACTTGCTATGAGGAAAATTTTCAATTTTCAGTCACTAATTAAGCATTTTCACACTATTCTAGGTTTATTGAATTTTTTATTTTTAGTCACTAAGTAAACGTTTTTAGGCCTTCTTAGCTTTATTGAATTTCTTTGTTTTTCCCAAATTAGGTTGCGCTTCACGCTACCTAAAGTGGTGGATTTTTAATTTTCGGTCACTAAGTAAACGTTTGCACGCTTTCTTAGATTTATTGAGTTTTTGTTCCTGACTCAACTTAAGTTGCATCTCAACGCTTTCTAAGAGAAAATTTCTATTTTTCTGGTCACTAGATAAGTGTTTTCACGCCCTTTTAGGTTTATTGTATTTTTGTTCTTGATCCAACTTAGGTTGCGTATCAACGCTTTTCAAGAGGAAATTTTTTAATTTTCAATCACTAGATAAGCGTTTTTATATTTTTCTAGGTTTATTACATTTTTGTTCTTGATCCAACTTAGGTTGTGTATCAGCGTTTCTTAAGATGAAATTTCTTTATTTTTCTGGTCACTAGATAAGTATTTTCACACTTTTTTAGATTTATTAAATTTTTTATTTTTGGCCCAACTTGAGTTGCGTTTCAACACTTCATAAGAGAAATTTTTTATTTTCTTTCTTTTCTTTTCTTATCTATATACATGGATAGTTCTTTTACTCCTTTTTCTCTGTACACGGATGGTTCCCCCCCTTTTTTTACATGGGTGGTTCTTTATTTATGTACACGGGTGGTTCATGTCATAAGTCGATGAGTGTAATAATGTGGGCAACAAACCAGATAAAAATGACACATTGTTTTTAAAATAACACATTTTTTTATTTGATATTATTATATGTACATAGTTTTTTTTTTTATGAAAATATAAAGTAAACTCGATTCAACTTTATGTTGCTATACCTTTAAAGATGTGCACTCATAAAAACTCCTTCGGGTTGTATTACTTTACGAGGTTGAACAAGCGATCTATGCTTTTTTCAATATGTTGGGAACTAACACAATAAGATCAAGTGTTAAAAAATTCTCCCTTAGAATTTTATTATTTCTCCAATTTACCCATCAAGACTCACCTAGATCCTTCAATTGCCACAAGAATAGAAAGCTCCTCTATTGATTGATATACATATCATGTCCCTAGTATCTCATTTTCATTCATGCCCACATTATATATATCCCAAGACTCATAAAATAAAGTAACATTCGTGTTTAAATGCACCCTCCTTATTGTGTCATTTTATCATTTTTCAACTTTTTTAAACCCAAACGACCCAAATACCGTGAGAACTAACCTCAAGCTAGTCAGATCCAACGTAACAAAGGGTGCGGCTGATAAAACCCAGTTTAAACCAGAAAAAAATGTTGAGCCTCAGCTCGACGGTAAAGAAACTCTGGATTTTTTTAGGAAACCCTAAGCGAGAGAAACAAAGAGTACGGGTGATAAAACCCAGCTTAAATGAAAAAGAGGAGCGTTAAGATTTTCATCACCTCAACATCCAAAAAAAGGTTACGAGTAAAACCTAGCTTAGAAAAACGTTAAGATCGCCTCAACGTCTTGGGATTTCGTCAAAAAATCCTAGAGAGAAAAATAAAAGATGTGCGGGTGAAGTCTGGCTTATCTGTCAAGATTTTCATGTCTATGGCAAGAAGAAAAAGGGGGCGTCGAGAAGTCTCAATATCCAAGAGGGGGTCGCAGGCATACCCAGCTTAGAAGAGCGTTGAGACTTCCATCGCCTTAACGCCTCAGGATTTCATTGAAAGATCCTGGATAAGAAGGGTGCGGATGAAACCCGTCTTAATAACAGAAAAAAGGGAACATCAAGAAGTCTCAACGTCCAAGAGGGGCTCGCGGGCTTTCCCAGCTTAGAAGAGTATTGAGACTTTCATCGCCTCAACGCCTCAAGATTTCGTTGAAAGATCCCGGATAGAACGAGTGCGGGTGAAACCTGGCTTAATACTTAAAAAGGGACATCGAGAAGTCTCAACGTCCAATAGGGGGTCGCAGGCGTACCCAATTTAGAAGAGCTTTGAGATTTCTATAGCCTCAATGCCTCAGAAGTTTCTAAGAAGATCTCGGATAAGAAGGGTGCGGGTGAAACCCGTCTTAATAACAGGAAAAGGGGACGTCGAGAAGTTTCAAGTCCAAGAGGGGATCGAGAGCGTACCTGGCTTAGAAGAGCGTTGAGATTTCCATTGCTTCAACGCCTCAGGATTTTTTCGAAAGATACCGGATAGAAAAAGAAAAAGGTGCGAGAGAAGCACAGCATATCCGTCGAGCTTCTGCATCTCAAGCGGCAAAGGGATGAGGGTGAAGCCCAATTTAGCCGTCGAGATTTTCATCTCTACGACAAGAATAAAAAATGGTGCGGGTGAAACTCGACTTATTTGTCAAGATTTTTATCTCTACAACTATAAGAAAAAGGGTGTCGACGAAGTGCAACTTATCTGTCGAGATTTTAGATCTCAAGTGATAAAGGGGTGCAGGCGAAGCCCAACTTATCCGTTGAGATTTTCATCTCTATGGCAAGAAAAAAAAATGGTGTGGGCGAAGTCCAGCATATTCGTTGAGATTTTTATCTCTATGGTAAGAAGAAAAAAAGGATGCGGATAAAACCCAGCTTATCCGTTGAGATTTCCATCTCTACAGTAAGAAGAAAAAGGGTACAGGCAAAGCCCAACTTATCCGTCGAGATTCTAGATCTCTATAGTAAGAAAACAAATTGCAAGCGAAGCCCGACTTAGAAGATGTTGAGTTTCCTCAACGCCTTGGGATTTCCAAAAACTTCGGAGAGAAAAAGAAAAGTGGTTCGGGTGAAACCTGACTTATTCATTGAGATTCTGGATATCAAGCGACAAAGGGGTGCAGACAAAGTCTGGCTTATCCGTCAAGATTTTCATATTTATGGAAAGAAGAAAAAGGGGACGTCGAGAATTCTTAATGTCCAAGAGGGGGTCATGGACGTACACGACTTAGAAGAGCGTTGAGATTTTCATCACCTCAATATCTCTGAATTTTCTTGGAAGATCCCGAATAAGAAGGGTGCAGGTGAAACCCATCTTAAAAATAAGAAAATGGCATATCGAGAAGTCTCAACGTTCAAGAGGGGATCGCAGACATACACATCTCAGAAGAGCGTTGAGATTTTCATCGCCTCAATGCCTCAATATTTTCTCAGAAGATACTGGATAGAAAAAGAAAAAGGTGCGAAAGAAGCCTGGCTTATCCATCGAAATTCTAGATCTCAAGTGGTAAAGGGGTACGGGCGAAGTCCGGTTTATCCATCAAGATTCTCATCTCTACGGTAAAAATAAAAAGGGGTGCGGGCGAAGCCTGGCTTATTCGTCAAGATTTTTATCTTTACAGCAAGAAGAAAAAGGGTATGGACGAAGCTCAACTTATTTGTTGAGATTCTGGATCTCATGTGGCAAAGGGGTGCGAGCAAAGCCCAGCTTATCCGTCAAGATTTTCATCTTTACGGTAAGAAGAAAAATGGTGCGGGCGAAGCCCGACTTATCTATCGGGATTTTTATCTCTATGGTCAGAAGAAAAAAAGGTGCGGGAGAAGTCTGACTTATCCATCGAGATTTTCATCTCTACGGAAAGAAGAAAAAGGGTGTGGGTGAAACCTGACTTATCCATCGAGATTCTGGATCTCTACGGCAAGAAGAAAAATGGTGTGAGCGAAGCCCGACTTAGAAGAACATTGAGTTTCTTTAATGCCTTGGGATTGCCAAAAAATTGAGAGAGAAAAAGAAAAATGGTGTGGGTGAAGCCCGACTTATCCATCAAGATTCTAGATGTCAAGCGGCAAAGGGGTGCAGATGAAGCCCGATTTATCCGTAAAAATTTTCATCTTTATGGCAAGAAGAAAAAAGTGGGCATCGAGAAGTCTCAATGTCCAAGAGGGGGTCGCGGGCGTACCCGACTTAGAAGAGCGTTGAGATTTTCATTGCCTCAATGCCTCGTGATTTTCTTGAAAGATCTTGGATAAAAAAAGAAAAAGATACGGGAGAAGCCTGGCTTACTCGTTGAGATTCTGGATCTCAAACGGCAAAGGGGTGCGGGCGAAGCCTGACTTATCCGTCGAGATTTTCATTTTTACGGCAAGAATTAAAAAAGGTGCGAGCGAAACCCTACTTATCCATCAATATTTTTATCTGTACAACAAGAAGAAAAATGGTGCGGATGAAGCCCAACATATCTGTCGAGATTTTGGATCTCGAGTGGCAAAGGGGTGCAGGTGAATCCCAGCTTATCCAACAAGATTTTCATCACTACGGTAAGAAGAAAAATAGTGCTGGCGAAGCTCGGCTTATCCGTCGAGATCTTTATCTCTACGGTAAGAAGAAATAAAGGTACGGGCGAAATCCTACTTATCTATCGAGATTTCTATCTCTAAGCAAGAAGAAAAAAGGGCACGGGTGAAACCTGACTTATCCATTGAGATTCTGAATCTCTATGGCAAGAAGAAAAAAGGTACGAGCGAAACCCGACTTAGAAGAATGTTGAGTTTTCTCAATGCCTTGGGATTTCCAAAAACCCCGAAGATAAAAAGAAAAGTGGTGTGGTTGAAGCCCGACTTATCCATTGAGATTTTGGATCTCAAGCGGAAAAGGGGTGCAGACAAAATTTGATTTATCCATCGAGATTTTCATCTTTATGAAAAGAAGAAAAAGGGGGCATTGAGAAGTCTCAATGTTCAAGAGGGGGTCGCAAGCGTACACAGCTTAGAAGAGCGTTGAGATTTCCATCGCCTCAATGCCTTATGATTTTCTTGGATGATCCCGGATAAAAAGAAAAAGGTGCGGGAGAAGTATGACTTATCCATCGAGATTCTGGATCTCAAGCGGCAAAGGGGTGCGGGCGAAGACCGTCTTATCTATTGAGATTTTTATCACTACGAAAAGAAGAAAAAAGATGCGGGTGAAATCTGATTTATCCGTCGAGATTCTTATCTCTATGACAAGAAGAAAAAGGGTGTGGGTGAAGTCTGGCTAATCCGTCATGATTCTAGATCTCAAATGGCAAAGGAGTGCTAGAAAAACCTGACTTATCCATAGAGATTTTTATCTCTACGACAAGAAAAAAAAGGGTGCGGGCAAAGCTCGTCTTATCCATCGAGATTTTTATCTCAACAGAAAGAAGAAAAAATGGGCAGGCGAAACCCAGCTTATCTATCAAGATTTTCATCTCTACAGTAAGAAGAAAAAGGGTGCGGGCAAAGCCCAACTTATCCGTCGAGATTTTGAATATCAAGCGACAAAGGGGTACGGGTGTAAACCCGACTTATCTGTCGAGATTTTCATCTTTACAGAAAGAAGAAAAAGGGTGTGGGCGAAGCCTGACTTATCTGTTGAGATTCTGGATCTCAAGCGGCAAAGGGGTGCGGGCGAAGCCCGACTTGACCAAAAAGAGAGACAATGAGCCTCGGCTCTATGACGAAAGAATATGGTATTTCCTCAGAAAGTCCCAGGCAAGAGAAGAAATAGGGCGAGTAAGGTCTGGCTAAGGACAGTGAAGAAGGTTGGGCCTCAACCCAACGACTACAAACCTTAGGACAACCTCGGAGGATCCTAAAAAAGAGAAAGAGGTGCAGGTTGATGAAACCCGGCTCAAAATGAAAGAAACAAAGGTCGGGCAATAGCCCAACGACGACGAACGTTGGGACAACCTCGGGGGGTTTTAGGAAAGAGAAAGAGGCACATATTGATGTAACCCATCTCTAAAGAAAAGGAAAGAAGTTAAGCCTCGGTCTAACGATGACGAACCTAGTGACAACCTCCGAGGGTCCCTCAAAAGAGAAAGAGACAGGTTGATGAAACCTGACTCAAAACGAAAGAAAAAGGGCCACGCAACAACCCAATGATGACGAACCTTGGGATAACCTCAGAGGGTATCGGGAAAGATAAAGAGACATGGGTTGATGAAACCCAACTCAAAAGAAAAGGAAAGAAGTTGGGCCTTAGTCCAACGATGACGAAGCTCGGGACAACCTCGGAGGGTCCAAGAAAAGAGAAAAAGAGGCTTGGGTGATGAAACCCTGCTCTAAATAAAGAAAAGGTTGGGCAACATCCCAACGATGTCAAACCGATGCCTTAAAGACTTTGACAAAATTCTACAACTAGATCACTTGAGGATCTGGTCAGCCTAAACAACGGTCGGATTGCTTGAAAATTCGACCAAGGTCCTAAGAACTTGGGAAAATTCTACAGCCAGATCGCTCGAGGATCTGATTTGCCAAATAATGATCGGATTGCTTGAGAATCCAATCGAGACTTTAAAAACTTAGATAAATTAGCAGTACAGAAGAATCTATCAAAAATTTGAAAGACAGTCCGAGACATCCAACACTTGGTAAAATAAAGATGCAGGAGAAAAGAGACAATGTATTTGAAAAAATTTCATTCATTTCATTGAAATTGTTTTACAAAAAAGATTACATAGAAATTATAAAGGAAAAATCAAGCTCGGGACAGAGATGGCTTCTCGGTGGACCCTCCTTCTTCAGTTGTTGGACCTTCGGTCTCAAACTCTTCATTTGTCACACCCTAATTTGGGTAAGGTGACCGGCCATGGATCATGAGCATTGGTCCAACGAACTAAGTAATCCTTAAATAATTATTAGCTAACAAAATGCTAATATAATATCAATTTCTATGAATTTAAACAATTAAAATCCAATATCATCAAAAGTTGGTCAAACAGCCCAATATTTTAGTCAACAATTATTATTCGATCAATTTAATATCATTATCTTTTATTCAAAGCGGAAGCTAAAAAGAGAAATGCATGTCCTAGAGGCCAAAACTCCTGGATCCCACGCAGTAGTCCATCATCTAGATCACATCTCACGGATTACCTGAAAAGGTTATAATACAACATCAGCTAATGCTGGTGAGTGGAAACATGTATAATACAATACAGTTCTAAAATAGGAATTTAAATAATTTGGACGATAACATAATCAATGCATGACATATACAGTATAATAAAAAAGGTAAACACATAACCCATCAATTCATTTTATTTCATTTCATTTCATTTTCTTTTCTTTCATTTCATTCTTAAAAATATATATCTTTTTCCATTTGGTCTCGTTAATACGAGTCACTAATATCTGGACATCAGAGGTGTCCTTTAATCATAAGACATAATATGTCAGCATCATAAATAATATGGTATAGCGATATGTTCATCCGAGAGTGAGAGTAATCAATCAATTGCTACAGGAATAGCCTGAGCATAAATAGTATCAATGCCATATCATAACTTGGGGCCTCTTGGTTCATTCGATCCAATATCGACATAGAGTCACCACAGGTTGGCACCTGAATTTGTTCCCTAAACAATTCTGGTTAAGGTCACTAGATACACCTGACCTGTCCCTTAAATTGTTGAGTCAACAAGAGTCATCACGAGATTCAAACCGGGTATGTTTCCTAGCTGACCAAAGTCACATCCGAAGAGAAATTTCCCTTAGACTTTTTCATTGTCCCAAGAATTATATCTCATGTTCGCACCATATAATCTAGAAAACAATTCTCTTTCATTATCTTAAAACAGTTATGTCATGATTTTACAGGAAATAATATCATACAATATCATCTGAAAGTATTTATAACATATACATTTTTATTTCAAATTAATTTGGGGGATACTGGGATTTTATTAAAAGATACATAGCATG
Organism: Aequorea victoria; assembly: GCA_032361285.1. Lineage (NCBI taxonomy): Eukaryota > Metazoa > Cnidaria > Hydrozoa > Leptothecata > Aequoreidae > Aequorea > Aequorea victoria. The sequence goes on along the minus strand of JAUTBS010120356.1, from coordinate 4,540 downwards.
TAATCCACTCACCTGAGGTCCAAGCTACTCTCTAATGCAAAAGAAAGCAATCTACGTCAACCTGATTATAATACAATAATTAAAATCAATAATTGAAGCTAATAAACTAATTATAACTACCAAACAGACCTTAACCCATCAATAATTTCCATGTTTATTTATGGTGTTAAATTAATTTTTAATTAATTTAATTTATCTTTAAACTGGTAGCCAAACAGAGTCTAAACAATTAGAATTTATTTTAAAATATTTTTCAAGCTTTTTCGGCATAGTGATTCGACTCAAAAGAGGGTGAGTCGACTCAGGGGTGTTACTAAAGGATTTGGGTCGACACAGAAAGGTTGTGTGCCGACCCAAGGCATGTCATGATGACTGTGAGTCGACACCTAAGTGTGGTGAGTCGACCCAAGTATGTTAAGCACGGCCTAAGGTGGTTGTGGGTGGACTCACGAGGTCTGTGAGTTGACCTAAGCTTTCATAAGGCACAAAGGGTCGAGGCAGGAGTCGACTTAGGGCATGTAGGGGCACGGTGGGTCGACCCAAATGGCCTATGAGTCGGCCCAAAGGTGTTATGGGTGTCCATGAGTTGACACAGGAGGCTGTGTGTCGACTTGAATGAAGAAAGATCTCGGCAGCAGCTTACTGTCTGAAAACGTCCGGACGTTTTGCACCAGTTTCCATGGTTTCGACTGGTATGGAACGTGGGTCTACTCAACCTATGTGTCGGTCGACCCAAAGCTGCGGAACAGCCATTAATGGCTCTGAAACTTTGGATTTTTGGGGTCTTTCTTCCTTTTTTTTCTTTATTTTCATTATTTATGATTTATTTTATCATATGTCTGATGGTTTAAGTATATTTTTTTTGATTGATTATGATGTACTTATGCATGGGGTCTTATATATGTATATATATATATGACTGTATATATATATGCGTTTTACAGGTATACATAATATATATAAATTGACTCTATTTGTCTAGTTTCCTTTAAAACCAATTAATAACATTAGTATAATCTATGTGTTGCATCATGATAAAAACTTAAACCTTTTTCTTAAAATTGTATAACTATGTGGTGTATATATATATATATATATATACATATATATCTAACTGCGTAACAAAACTAAAAACAAAGGGTGCTACTAACCTGTAATCAGCAAAGGTGATGAGGATGATGATGATGGACGATGGGCTGGTGATGGGGGTGCTCAAGGCATAACCTCTTATTTTTCTAGGTGAATAGCTGCCTAATATTCTTGCAGGCGAATTGAAGCCTATTCTTCTTAGTGGGTAAAGCGGAACCTTGCTTTTTGGAGTAGCAGTAGTTGATGTTGTTTTCTCTTTTGACTGAGATGATTTACAACAATGAAGCTCACTACAAGTTTATCTCTCTCAAAATAAATGAACAATAATTTTTGGCTCAAAGAGAGTATTCTGAGATTTTCTAAATAAAATAGAGTAGAAAAATGACAGCACAGTGAAATTGGATCTTGAAGAGATTGAAAGTTATTCTTTTGTTTTGATCATTGTCTCTCTTGTCTTCTCTTGTGTTCTCTCTTGCTCCTTGTCTTAAAAAACATGTGTTTAAATATAGGAGTCAAGATATATCCGTTGGAGAGGAAACACTAGTCATTGGAGTCAAAAATTAGCCGTTGTAGAGTTTCAGATCTGGGATTTTTCTGCGCAGGTGTCGACACTAACTTTCGTGGGGTCGACAAAATTTGGATCTCGGTAGTGCTTGGGTCAACACTAACTTTTCTGGTGTCGACATAAAAAATATGTAGCTATTTTCTCCACTTGTGATGTCAACTCAAATTTCGTTGGTGTCGACTCAACCCTGTATTTTAGTAGACAATAAATATTGGTGCTCTCGGGAAGCCTCTGGGGTCGACACAACCTCATGGGTGTCGACTCAAATTGCCTGTAGGGACTTTGTGTCGACTCATCCTTCACTGGGTGTCGACTCATAAGTCTTCTGAGCTTCAAGATCTGGGCAAGGCATCTTTGTGTCGACTCTTTCTCTTTCGGTGTCGACTCAACGGTCTGATGCTGCTAGGAAGGTGTCAACTCAACCCTTCTTGGTTGTCGACTCAAACCTTTTGTCCCTTTGATTTACTGAAATTCAGCCTTTTCTCTTAGGTTTAGCAATCTCCAAAAGTCTTCTACATTTTCAATGTATTCTCTTGACTTTTTGGTGTTCATTGAACTTCAATAAACAGATTAATCCTGAAAGTACTTTCTCATTGTACAGATAAGTCATTTAGGATAATCAAAATAATTACATTGTTATTTAAATCACATAATGATTATCAAATCAATGTGGCTAACAATCTCTCAAAAATAATCAAATCAATATGTTGTAATGTCAAAACAAAATTAAAACTTGATTGAAAAACCCTTAGGCTAACAACAGCTTATCCCGAATAGTGACAATCTTTTGAGTCGCATCCTCGACTAAATCAGGTCCAAGAAGTTGTCTCTTGCCAACTTCATATTAACACAATGGAGACCTACATTTTCGCCCGTACAAGGCTTCATACGGTGCTACTCCCAAACTCGAATGATAACTGTTATTATACGGGGATTCCATCAATAGTAACTGATCATCCCAATTATCTTTTCATTCCAAGGCACATACTCTTAATATATCCTCCAACGTTTAGATAATTCTCTCTAACTGTCAGTGAGTTTGTGAATGATAGGCTGAGCTAAAATCCAATCGAGTACCCATAGCGATCTGTAATGCTCTCCAAAACCTAAAGACAAAACGTGGATCACGATCCGAAATAATGAACACAGGTGAACCATGAAGTTTAACTACCTCTCGCACATACAGTTGTGCTAAGCGATCCAAGGTGTGAGTCATCTTAATCGCAATGAAGTAAGCTGACTTCGTGAGTTGGTCCACTATCACCCAAATAGCGTTATGCCCACCCCGTGTATGAGGAAATCCAAACACAAAATCCATTACGATGTTCTCCCAATTCCACTCGGGTAGTGGTAATGGTTGAAGCTTTCCTGCTGGTCTTTGATGTTCTATTTTTACTTGCTGACAAGTAAGGCACTATGCTACGAATTCTGCTATATCCCGCTTCATCTCATTCCACCAAAAATGGTCCTAAAAATCTTTATACATCTTAGTACCTCTTGGGTGAATACTATACTCGGAACTATGAGTTTCGGTCAGAATCTCTTTCCTTAGCTCACTGTTAGTAGGTATGCACACCCGATCCCTGAATTTGAGAACTCCTTGGTCACTGAAGCTGAAGTATTTATCCTCTCCTTTGTGAAATTCTTCCACAATCCTCTTGCATTGGAGATCATTCTGTTGAGCCTCACGAATTCTCTCTAGCAAGGTCAGTTTTACTGGCAACTGACTGTACAAGGCAGTTCTTCCATGTTGTCAAACTTCTACTCCCATCCTCCTCAAATATTTCACTAGATGGCGTTGGATAGTTAATAATGCCAAGCTAACTCTTAATGACTTCCTACTCAAAGCATCAGCCACCACATTCGCTTTCCCCGAATGGTAGGGTATCTCGACGTCGTAGTCCTTTAACAATTCGTGGCGTTGCCTCTGCCTCAAGTTGAGCTCTTTCTAAGTGAAGATACACTTTAGACTTTTGTGGTCGGTCTAGATCTCACAGGATTCCCCATATAAGTAGTTGCGCCATATCTTCAGTGCAAAGATAATAACTGTCAACTCCAAATCATGTGTGGGGTAATTCTTTTCATGAACTTTCAACTGTCATGAAGCATAAGCCCTTTCCATGCTGCATCAGAACACATCCTAAGCCTTGATGAGAGGCATCACTATAAATCCCAAAATTTCAACCTTCAGTTGGTAAGGAAAGAACAGGTGCCGAAGTTAACCTCTTCTTAAGCTCTTGAAAACTTTTCTCACATTTCTCTGTCCCTACATACTTAATTCTCTTCTGAGTAAAGCTGGTAAGTGGTAGGGCAATACGAGAAAACTCTTTCGTAAATCATCGATAGTAGCCCGCCAGTCCTAAGAAACTACGTATCTCTGTTACTGACGTTGGTCGCGGCAAGTCGACAATCGCTTTGATCTTGCTGCTATCCACAAAAACTCCATCCTTGCTAACTATGTGGCCAAGGAATGATACATTGTCCAGCCAGAATTCTCACTTGCTGAACTTGGCATACAACTTTTTTTCTCTGAGAGTCTGAAAGATATCCTGTAAGTGTTCCTCACGCTCCTCCTTGCTTTTTGAGTAGATCAGGATGTTATCAATGAATACTACCACAAAGAGAACCAATTATGGCTTGAAGATCCTATTCATCAAGTCCATAAATGTTACTGCAGTATTGGTCAAACCAAAAGGTATAACCAAAAACTCATAGTGGCCATATCGAGTTCTGAAAGCGGTCTTATGATGCCTCAGGTTTCACGACACGTTCATTAAGCACTAAACATAGAACAAGGGTATACGATTATGTGAATTATGGAATAAGAAGTTCTAACCCTAGAATATAAGCTCTCTAAACCCTAAAGAAAGTAAGTGATCAAAGTGA
>JAUTBS010120246.1:0-12622 GCA_032361285.1 Aequorea victoria | reverse complement strand
AAAGTTTGTCATCAACCCATTCACCCCCCTTTGGGTTGATTGTACCTAAGTTCAAACACCTTAGTGTACCCAACAATCTCAAAAGGCCCAAATCAATAAATAAGGCCGACAAAATAATGTTTACCGAAATAAATTAATTAGGGCTCAACTACCCATTTGAAGTCTTTCAAAAAAAAATATATGTAATTCATATATATCATGTTTTCGTGGGAAGAAAAAATAAGAATAAACTTACTACTTCCTTAAAAACGTCATACTGATACGATACCCTACCTTTAATCAGATCTCGACCAAAATGGCTAGACGGGAAAGGCAAAATTTCAATCGAGAGGTTGAACCCAGACAACATATAGAAGTGCAAGAGTTGGCACAAGCTTTAAGACAAGTGGCTACTTCATTAGACTCTATGGCGGCCTGAAATCAATGAGATCAAGTTTGGTCTCCGTCTGAAGATCGAAAAAAAAGGGAGAACCGATCCGCGGCATAAATCAAAGGATAAATCATGGGGAAAATTTACAAAATCCATACTCGAGGTCCCCACAATAGAGCCAACAAGGATCAAATGTGTATGTTCGACCACCCCGTCAAATTATCTGTTATAGGTGCTATCTACCGGGACACATTAAGAAAGACTATCCAGGGACCCTCTGTTACGGATGCCAACAACCGGGTCATGTTGAGGAAAATTACCCAAGGACTCTTAAGGCAGAAAAATAAGGAGAACTCCTCTGCTCCCAACAACAAACTCAACCAGAACCAAATTCGAAATTTCAAAAGGACTCGCGGGTCTGCTACGAATGCCAGCAATCCGGCCATATCAGGAAATATTGCCCGAAGGCACAGAGAATAGCAAATCAAGGAGAATCTTTCTACATCCAAACTCTAGAATTAGGAAACAATCAATTCAAACAATCTGAGAAGTCGGTACCATTCACCGGGGCAATTGGAATGGTTGTTGCACTACATGAAAATGAGGAGCGATCTTCCATGACGGAAGGTACTCTTTTACTGTATCATTCCCTAGTACATGTACTACTTTATTTTGATACCTCGTACACTTTAATATCTCGCACATGCACCGTATCGTTGAAGATTACTTATTGAGCCTTGTAACACAACTATATAAAGTGGAACTCTACTTAAACCTTGAGACTTCCTCTCTTCTTGAATCAAGTACTCTCGTTAGTCATTTGTTTTGACCACCTTTTGAATCCTTGTTATGATCACTGCCTTTTCTGCGAATCCTAATGGCTTACTCTTTTATGAGAGTAATCTTTTAACTTAATTACTCTTGAAATCTTATCCGAAATCTAGACTTGATGGTTTGAATTGAAGCGCGTTTAGCTGACGCAACTTCAGAGCAAAATATCTTGTTTGGTTACCAATCGTTTTAACTTATTTTCTTGATATTTTAATTGTGATCAATTGATTTCAATCATGAAAATCCCTCCAAAAAGATTCAAGAATCGTTCCCTAAGTATTCATTTTATTGTTCGTGCCATAGCTCTTGTTCGCCTATATGTTGAATCATTTGACACAAATTTGATCACCTTTCGGTTATGGAAAATTCTTACCATGAATTGTCGAGTGACTTTCGAATCATATAATGAATCCCTCTTTTAAAGATGTAGAACTTCAACTACAATTTCTAACAAAATCTAAAACCACGCCTATCAAGATTGCGAGATTAAAAATTAAGTTCGATAAATTAGTGAAGATGAGACTCATGAAATCAAATGCATTGTCTTACAACCCACCGAATCTATTCACCCGGAAGATGGGTAGACCATTGAGTCTATAAATCGAGCACGCAAATAAACTACTCACTAAAGTTATGATAAGAAAATACAAATCACTCTTAGAATCGATAACTAGTCCAATTAACTAAGTTCGAAGATGCTACTTTGAAGTTGACCTCTTATCTGATAATCAACATTGTGAGTCAAATAAGGACGTTATACCAAAAATAACAATCTGGAGTTGGTACGATAAATTACAAGTTGGAGGTGATAAGTATGAGGATGATCAATAGAATTCTTATGGCATACTTGGACAAATTTGTTAAGGTGATTATTGAAGATATTTTGGTGTATTAAATCTTGAAGGAAGAACACGAGTAACGAGTGAACAAGATTCTCTAAGGCTTGATAGAGGACCCCTTTTTATTTGTGTAGGCGAATGAGTATAAGTTCTAAGTTGAAGTAAGTCAATCTTTGAGGCATGATAAGTCAGAACATGGAGTTTGATTAATCTCGCCAAGAGGTTTCGATAGAAGTCTATAATAAAAGAAATTGAGGTAAAGATTTTGCTAGCCCAGCTAAATCAATGGTTCATTTGAAACATAGACGAGTAATATTGTTAGGCGATAGAAGTCTATAGTCAAAAAGAAATTCGAGGTAAAGATTTCGCTAGCCCGACTAAATTAATGGTTCATTTGAAGCATAGACAAGTAATATTGTTAGGATATATGATTATGAAGTGTTAATCTTTAGGAAGCCAAGACGAAGTGGATTAATGCCCCAATTTTGATGATTCTAAAATAGTACGTAGTATATACGAAGTATTGAGAAGTCTTTAAGAAATTATTTAGGGACACAATAGCGTAAGTTGAAAGCGTAGTAGCATATGGCTCGAGGCATCTAAGATCACATGAAAAGAATTATGTGTCACATGATTTGGAATTAGTAGCTTTAGTAATTGCTCGGAAGTCTTGGTGACATTATTTATGTGAAGAGTAAATCGAGATCGTTGTGGAGTACGAAGATTTGAAGCATTATTCCCACAAAAATATTTAAAATTAAGGCATCAAAATTAGATGGAATGTTCTTGAGGACTTGAAGATCATTGGAGTTTTGACATGAGTAAAGTCAAAGTTATCGCTAACACTTGAGTATGAAGTACAGAGGTCTTGTAAATTATATAGCTAAAGTTTGAGAGATGATGATAATGGAAAAGGTTGGTCTTTGTTCTTGAATGCAATAAGAACGACAAGAGAAATTATTTTGGATAAATACCTCGAGATTACGATAAAATCTTAGGAGCACCTAAGATAGAACCAGAGCTAGGCTACAAAAAGTTTCTAATGCCGATAGGTGGAACCTCTACTAATTGGTGTAAAAGCTGGTATGAGTTCGAGGCCTTAAGAAATTAGTTATAACTGACTTGGATAAAGTAGGAGAGATAGTATTGAAAACATTTTATCGGGTTTCATAAGTTAATTTGAAAGAAATAAAATATACTAAGGTCATGAAGAGAGTTCTGTCAATGGAAAGACTATGCCCGTAACATCAAAGATTGAGAATCAATTTTTTTACATCATATGAGAATAATTGGTTTTAGACAAAAAGAAATGTTGATAAGAACGCCGGGAAAGTGATCTACCATTCAGTCATAATAAGTTAAGCTTTTCCCTTTAGTTTTAATAAATCATGAAAATATATGTCTCATTTCCCCCACATCTTTAATTATAGAGAAAACAATCATGACAAGTCTTATAAGACGAGCTCGATACAAAAATAAGAAATCAACAAATCAAAGTGCGGTAGTCTATGCGAATTTCATAGCCTTACCAAAACTCAATAAGTTCAACTCAGGATGAACACATTAGGCGCATAGTTTTGTGCAACCATAAGAAGCCGGAGTAACAACTTAAATTTCGAAGACGAAATTTTTGTAAGGGGGTAGATTGTAATGACCCGAATTTTTCGTAACACCTAACCAAGGCGTAAAATTACCCTAACTTGTTTATGAACGATTCTAAACCTAGAAATTTAACTCTCATAAACCCTAATAGTGTTATTTAAAGGTTCAACATTTAAAATGATCAAGTAAATAAAGACTTGAACTTATAACCTAGAGAATTTAAAATTAAGTTTATAAGTCAATGTTTGGTCACCTAGATCACACCATAGACATGAGAATTTGAATTAAAGTTCAACATGAAAATTCAAGTCCATGAATTTATAAATTTAATCAATGGATTAAATTTTAATTCTAGAGTCTCAATAATTATATTTAAGCCCCTTCCATGAGCTAATTTTGGAAAATTACATAAAAAACCCAAATTTTAATTAGAGACAAAAGGGGCCCACATTAATTTATAATTTATGGAATTAACAAAAATAGCAAAATAATTTAATGCACAAACATGCCCTTGGCCGAAATTCCCCTTGGTTGGAAGAGTGATGTGATTTAATTGAAGTTAAATAAAAAGAAAATAAAAAGTGTCATGTCAATTCCTTAAATTTAGGGCACTTGTTCCCTAATAAACCCAAACAAGGCCTTATGGCCTAAGGAAAAAGGATTTTTGTATCCGAACAAGGCACTTGGATACTTGGAACCCAAGATTTGGTTAGGATAGAATGGAATGGGAAGAACTAAGTTAGAAATGGTAGTTTGATTGAAACTAAATGAAGGACAATTGTGTCTTTTCACTCCAAACCTCTTGCTTATAAATACCAACCATTTCTCAAACTTTTCTCCCATTTCTCCAACTCCCACTCTCTCTCTAAACCCCTCCCAATTCGGCAGCCCAAGGAAGAGAAGGAGAAGAAAAGAAAAGAAGAAGAAGAAGGAGAAGAAGTAAGAAAAAGAAGGAAATAAAGGAGATTAATACAAGAGCTAGGTCCAACCTTCTAAACCAAGAATTTCTAGGTAAGAATCTCCTAGAATTTTATATTTTTTTCATAATATCATATTCTTACTCCTCATCCTCTATAAGATAAAAAATAATGGATCAAAAATGGAAGAAGATGAACATAGGTTGTTGAACCATGAAAATAGTTTGAAAACCTTGCTCTATGGACTTTCTAAATAGACTCTAAATGAAGGATAAATATTGTAGAGACTTAATGTGAACCCTTATATGCTTATATGATGATGTTTTGATGCACTTGGAAATACTCTAGTTTGGTAGAAATAAGAGTTGATGTTGGTTTGATGAGAACATGTAAAACAGAAAATGACACAATCGAGATAAGGTCTTTCCAACAATTTTTGTGTGAACTAAACATGACTTAAATAAAAAGATCTTTTTTCCATAGCTTATTTGGGATGTCTTAAGCATAAAAGTTTTTGGCTAAGCTTAAAAATGTATTTTTAAACCCCTTTGGCATTTTAGAACAATCTGTGACAAGTGAGGCAGATTCATAGTCAATTTTGAACCTTCATATCTTTCTCCACAAAATCCCCTTAAGTTGATCCATATATCCAAAGATAGATATATGAGTCTAGTTTCACCCCCTTTTTACAAAATTCATTTTCAGTTAACACATTTTGAGATATACCGTGTTTTCCAAACAGGTCCCTATTTCGACAGCCCCTATTAAGTTAATTTTGAGACCCTTTTCTGTTCACAACCAGTTTTTGGTCTCTTCAAGAAAAATGTAGATAACACCTTTATTTAGACCTTTGTAAATTTGCAGAATTTTTCATGACCGTTTGATAATTTTAAAGTATTTCAGAAGCACTGTGGAAGATTCTGGAATTTCATTCTGTTATGAGAACTAAGTGTTTAATGCTCTACTTGCCTCAAGTGTTTTTTGTTTCTTGTTTAAAGTAGCAACCATGGGATAAAATGCTTCTTTATGGCTGGAATATGTATATTGTGATCTCCACTCATGTTATGGCTTATCTCATGCATGGACTTGGTCTTGGGTGGGATGTGTACCTTGTGTCTAGCTCGACTAGGATGAATTGTCATTGAACCTTGTGTCGGTTGTTATCAAGTTCACGTGAAAGTGACTTGGGTTGAGGTTGTGGTTTTGTGATGGAGTGGGTGGGATCCCTTCCATGTTGTTACCATTTGATATGTACCGTGTCTTGTTAATGCACCGTGTTGAACTAAGACTTTAGCGCAGCAGTCAAGGACTCCACCCTTGGACATTCATGAGCTAGTTGAGTATGTCACTCAGTTACAACTCATGGTGTGGCAAGGTGGGTCTTTGTGATCGGTTCTATCTAGGGTCCGCATGATCCGGTGGGTATGTCACCCTTTCGGAATCATGGCGTTGCTATGGGGGACTGTATCCGACTGTGTAACGGCCTAAACTGCCCAAGTTCCCGCTACAAGATTTTATGAGTTGTCAGTACCCAAGTGTCAGGTGGTGGTCGGGTGTTTTGTCTGGTTCTTTCGGCGTAAAGGAGTCCGGGTTGAGTGTTAGAGTTTCATTATTTTCACATATCATACTCTATTATATTTCTGTATGTACTTAAGTGTAGAAATATTTGGTTCGGGATACTCTTTTTAGGCTTTGCAGCTCATGGCGTTTCATGTCAGGTGTTGAGGAAGGATTTGTACTGGCCGAGTAAGAAGAAGAATGTGTCGAACTATGGCTAAGCTCAGATTGTAATTTTTATTAAGATTCAGTTTTATTTTTGTTGGCTTGTTATACTTAAAACATGGAGTACAATGTGAACTACAGGAACACTTATTATTATATGTTAAATATTAATCAAGTGTGGGATGTCTGTCTTAGTATAACCTTAAATACTATTATTATGTCTCTTAACGAACTGGGAATTTCGAGGCGTTACATCTTCACTGCATTTGAACCATTTTTTTGTTCCTGTTTTGTGTGAAAAAGTGTCGACACACTTGTAGAAGCGTCGACACATGTGTGTTTGTGTCGACACAATACCCCTTAGTGTCGACCCCTCTGTGTTTTTTTTCCCCTATGTGCTTAATGATAAATCATGTTTTGGTAAAATTGATGCAATAATCGGTTAAATTTTTGTTTCCATGTCAAGCATATAGGTTTTATAATCAAAGATTATTTTTTAAAAAGCCTATGAATATGAATTTTGATTAGCCCAAGATTTCAATCTAGATGATCTTTTTGAATTTCAATCAAATATTTGCTGATATGAACATGATATTTGATGATCATGATATTTGTTTTAAGGGAGAAAATTTTGTGTTGAAAAGGAGAAGTAATAAACATATTGCAAATCTGATATATCCTCCTTGTGAATTCCAAAGCTCTATGCTTTTCAAAAAAAAACTATTGTTTGATTTGATTTAGAAACCTTGATAGGGAAAAATAAAGAAAAAAGTTTTGAGAAAAATAATTGATTTCATGTCCTAAATTCTTTATGAACCTGTTAGAGAATATCTTAAATTTGTTAAAATTTATCTTAACTGCTCTAATACATGCTTCTGGATTTGTATATTTCTTGATCTCATCAATTGAATAGTGATTGTTACATCTTTCATGCTCTGTGACCTTAAATGTATGACAAATGGAGAGATTTTTTTTTAATGCTTAATTTCTTTTGCCTTTTTGATTTTCTATGAATATGCCTTGTTGCAACTTGATGCTTACATATATATCTTGAACATGTTACAATATACAATTGTCATAGTCAGGGGGAGTATTTCTTTTGGTACCTATTCAATGCACATATTTAGGGGGAGTTTTTACTCTTCAACTTGTTCAATATTCCATTGATATGTTAGTGCTTACAAATTATATCTTTACAAATCAATAGTTGTCATAGTTAAAAAAGGAGAGATTGTTAACCTAAAGGTTTTCAATCAAGCTCCAATTTGGTTTTGACCTATAACAACATATTGATTTGATGTCTCTAATGTTTGTTTGTGCATAAGAAAGTATTTTCATGGCTAGGAGACATATGGAGATTGTTTAGCCCAAGGGGAGACCAAAAGTTCAAGTTCAAAAACATCAAGAGTTCAAGAGAAGTCTCAGGAATCAAAGAAACAAAGGTTGTGTTGACACCCAGTGAAGCATGAGTCAACACCCAGGCACTCCTCCCAGTTTCTAAAAGTTTGTGTGAACACCAACGGCTAATGAGTCGACACAAAGAAGTTCCTCCCAAATGCAGAAGCACATGATTCGACACCCACAAGGTTTTGTCGACACAAGAGGTTTCCAGTGAGCACCCATATTTTCTGATTACTAAAAATCAAGTTTGAGTCAACACTAGAGAAAGTTGTGTCGACACATGCGACCCAAGCTTCAGATCCAATCCAGCTAAGTCGACACCTCAGGAGTTTGTGTCTACCCAAGCGCTATCCAGATCCCATTGTGTCGACACCAGGATAGTTTGTGTCAACACCTGGCGGAAAAATCTCAGATCTGAAACTCTACAACGGCCAGTTTTTGACTCTAACAGTTAGTTTTTCTTTTCCAACGGATATATCTTGGCTCTTACATTTAAATACACTTACTGAAGACAAGAGAAGATAAGAGAGACAAGAATCAAAATAGAAGAACAACTTTCAATCTCTTTAAGATCGATTTTACTGTGCTGACATTCATATTCTCTATTTTATTCAGCAAATTTCTGAATACTCTCTGTGAGCCAAAAGTTATTGTTCATTTACTTTTCAGAGAGAGATAAACTAGTAGTGAGCTTTATTGTTGTAATTATCGCAGTCAAAGGAGAAAACAAAACATAACTACTGTAAAGGTTCGTGGTTGCACTTCACCCAAAAAAGAAGGTAGTTTCGATTCACCCACTCAAGCTATCTGATTGAGGTTACTCTTCGCCCTTGATTGAAGAAGGTGGTCGCTCTTCACCCGATAGAAAGAAGGCGGTTACGATTCATCCTAAGCAATCTGTGTACTGTGGTTTCGATTCACCCTAAGAATCCGGTAGTGGATTTGAAAGGGATTTGGAGAGTGAACGTAGGTCAAGGTGGCCGAACCACTATATATCCTGTTTGCATCTCTATCTTACTTTCAGCACTTATTTTTTGCTCTTAACTGTTTATATCCGGTGCACATTATTAGTTTTTGAAAGAATAAAAAAAACCTATTAAAATTTTCCTATCAATCCATTCACCCCCGCTTTGGGTTGATCTTTTAGGATAACAAGATCTTTTCATTTTAGGCACTAAGTAAGCATTTTCATGCTTTCTTAAGTTTATTGGGTTTTTTCTTTTTGGTTCTCAAATTAAGCTACGCTTCCTGCTACTTAACATGATAGATTTTATTTTCTTAGTGAGATTAGGCATTTTCTTTTTCTTTAGCTTTTCATACTTCAGTTTATATTATCTGACGATTTTTTTTGTTTTTCCAATTTTTTACAGGCTGGCAATTATTTACGCTGGTTCGGGAGCTCTGCCCGGATCCTTGAGTGGTACCAGGTTCTCCCCTTGGAGAGCCAGGTGCTTGTTGACAGATTCGGATTCAGTCGGTTCATCTCCCTCCTCAGGAGTACTCATAATGATAGAGTACTCTTGACGGCATTGGTGGAGAGGTGGTGGGATACCACCAACAACTTTCACTTTCTGACATTTGAGGCTACCCTAACCCCGCTTGATTTTTCTATGAACACGGGGATTAGGGTAGGGGTGATCCGATTCCTCTGACCCCACTGTTGGCTGGTGTCCGGAGGCACTTATCTATTGGCTAGGCGAGATCCTGCACATGGCCGATTGAGGAAGTATTCGCTATGCCTGGCTCGTAGAGAGATACATAGGGTTCAAGTGCACTAAGCCACTCCACTTCGAGTGGGTTGCTCGTGCATTCTTACTCTATCTGATCGGTGCGTGCCTATTTACGAATAGGAACAATACCGTTCAATTGTACTTTGTGGGAGACCTGCATGATTTCGACCGGATATCGTCCTTCGACTGGGAAGGAGCAATGCTGGCGACGCTATACACCAACCTGCAGTTCGCCTGTCGGACCAATGAGAGCTCTGTGATCGGGTAATGGCAGATATTCGAGGTATAATTCTCATCACACTCTTTGTCTTTTCAGTTTGTCCGTACCTTTATCACTCATTAACTTGGCCTAACTTATTATGTTTATTTTTTTTATTTTTTCCTATGTTTCTTCCTTCTTTTTTTCTCTTTTTTTATTTACAGCTATGGGCCTATGAGTTCTTAGGTTTATCACACCCAGAGAACACCCACTCAGATCCCTAGGTCATCCCGAGGGCAGCTCGGTGGGATCAGAGCACGCGAAGGATGAAGGAGGACGGGAAGGATCTGAATACCTATCATCTCTGCCTATTTCGCATGTCCCATGCACAGGTATGTTCTATTTCAATTTTATGCATATTTTGATTTTATTCCAATGATTTCTCTTTTATGTAACCTATGCTGAGTTTATTTTTTAGGTAAATTGGCGAGTGTGAGAGGGCATGGAGGCTAGAGCTGGCAAGGACTTGATGAGGAGCCTCCAGGCTCACCAAAGGAGGATCCTGCTGGAGGGGCCGTTCCTCCGAGAGTGGTTCTTGGGCTAGCAGGTAGCCTGCCAAATGCTGGGGCTGGAACACTTTTGGGTCTCCTAACAGCCTCCACTAAGCATGAGGTTGACGCAGACCATGTCACCTGAGGACGTCGACGAGGCAGTGTACGGTTTCATGACTAGCGATTTCCTAGCCGAGGGGGAGTACATTGTCCTTGCACGTGACCGTCTGATGCGTCCGATGGGTATCCAGCTTGCGGAGACGCAGGCTGGGCATCCCTCGACGTCTCAGGCTCCTCCGTTGGTCGGTGGTGGTACGACTACTCGAGCCTCCCGGGCTACTATCGGTGGTGCCACGGCTTCTCGGGCCTCTCGTGCTGCTGGTGAGACCTCTTCTTCTTACCTTCAGTACCTTGGGAGGTGCTTGCCCTTTCTCACGGGTTTTCCTATGCCATTCCTATTCCCACTCCTGAGGTACCGGAGATGCATCTTGGCGGGGATGAGCAGGTATTTCCTTTATTTGGCATCTCTCCTTTCTTTTAATCAAATTTGTCAGTCTGTCTAACATATTCTTTTCTTGGTTCTTTGTTTCTGTTTTAGGTCTTCCAGGTCTCCCGAGCTTACATAGAGAGTCTCCTTGATGCTTTCACGGGCTTGATGATCCTGGTGGAGGTACACGTGCATCCCATCCCTCGACGTACTCAGTTTTCCCCTCATCCGGTAAGTGTTCTTATTTTTCATTTATTCGTTTGTAGCCCCCCCTCCTTTTTTATGCACATGTATATATATTTTTTGTACTTATTCATTCTCTCTTTCTTTATTTTTTGTAGCCTCCTTCCATCAGTCGTACCTCCATTTATGGGACATCCACGTCCTCTCACGTCGCCCCTCCGACTACTGCTGCTGCAGCTTCCCAGGGGTCAGCCCTGTGGACTGGAGTTCATCGGGAGCGCCAGGCTAATAGAGACGACGACTTGGATTTGGAGGTTGCCACTACTTCTACATCCTCCATCCCAGAGCCTCCCCGTTGTACCCGTCGCCGACGTGACTAGGATGTCCTTTCTTTTTATTCTTTTGATGTACGCCTGATATACACTTTTTATTTTCCTGCATATACATTATTATTTTTGGGATAAGCCTTCGTGCCTAGTTGCATTATTTATTTAGTACTCCTTTCCAGTTCCTCTCTTTCTGTATGGATATATTTTTTTATTTATTTATTTGTATACACTGGTGGATTGCACTTTATTTACATGGATGCTTATATACATGGGTTATGTATGTACGAGATTATATACAGGGATTTAAAAGATCCTATTTACAGGGATTTCTATTTTCAGAGATCTATTTACATGGATTATGAATTTATTTACATGGTCATGTATCTTCTTTTTTTGTATATATAAGATTATTTATTTACAATGGTATGAAGAATTAATAAAGAAAATAATTACAGAAAGATTATTTACAAAGATTATTTACAAGGATTACATATATACAGGAGGTATATTTTACTTATAAATATTTTTTTTCTTTTTTTTGTTTTCGCTGTGCCTCCTCTTTTTTGGGGTTTCGTTGTACATTTTTCTTATGTACGAAAACTTATTCATGAATGATAGGAGATAATAAGGCATAGACCTAAGTGTTCACGCTAATGCCTGTAGACCTCAAGTGCCAGTGGTGACAGACATAGACATAAAGCTGGGGAAGAGAACAAAACTACTTTTTAATACAACAGAGGTGGCGCGGCGCCATGTGATGTGGCGCGAGCTATGCTAAGGTGGCAGGTGCTAGGTCGAGGTGGCGCACACGCCATGTGTAAACAGAATTCAAAACTAGATTCTGATCCCCCAAATTTTCTATAAAAGGAGTTCCAGTCTTCTTTCAAACAACCATCTCTGATTCTGCAACATGGCTTCTTCCACCCAAAACTCTCTCTTGTTGGAGCGACGAATTTACCAAGATCGAGCAAACTAATTTTGTTAATTTTGGTCTGAACGGTCTCCTCCATCTGAGATCCATGAAGATGGACTGAAATTTCTTGAAGGTATCCACTCAGTTGTGGGATCCAGTGGCTCATACTTTCAGGCTTGGAGATGAGGAGTTATATCTGACCATCGAAGAGTTCAAAGTCATTCTGCATCTTTTTCCCCGAACGAAGGTTTTGATTCCTTCATCGTCGGTGAGTCCAAAGAAACTCCTGTGGGATTTATGCAGTTTGAGCATTAGTGAGGCTTTTCTCATTCTGCGTGGTGGGGTTCTTGACACATCCTGCCTAGTGAGCAATTTTTGTCCTACCGGCTCTCTTTCTGATTTCCCTCTACAGTCTTGCCGTCGATATGCCTTGTGCATCTATTTTTTGCCCCGATTCCTTCTTTCCCCGGTAGATGATGACGTCAGCACTACCTTAGTACAGGTAGCCTCCCAGATAAAAGAGGAGAAGAATTTTGTACCACTGGTCC